>WHYT01014460.1:4273-15711 GCA_009806455.1 Tetrax tetrax | reverse complement strand
GGATGGAGAGCAGCCCTGAGGAGAAGGACTGGGGGTGCTGGTGGGCGAGAAGCTCACCACGAGCCGGCAACGTGCGCTCCCAGCCCAGAACCCAACGGCACCCTGGGCTGCATCCCCAGCAGCGTGGGCAGCAGGGCGAGGGAGGGGATTCTGCCCCTCTACCCAGGCTCTGAGCAACCTGATCTGGTTGGAGATGTCCCTGCTCCTGGCAGGGGGATTGGGCTGGGTGGCCTTTGAAAGTTCCCTTCAAGCCCGAACTCTTCTGTGGTTCGTGATAGCAGAGGGGAGGATGCTGCAGTCTTTTGGTCGATTCCTTCACCTGCCACGTTCCACAGCCACCCAGGAGCAAACCACCTGTTTGGTCTTGGAGGCAGTTGGATTTTTGGATTTTGGGCAGCTGGTGAGATGTGTGGGACACTCTGATTGGGCAGCAGTTCCCACCAGCCCTACTCAACCTTCAACCCGAGCAGGGTATAAACCCTGCCTGAGCTCTGCCTGTGAGTGTTGTGAATATAGTATTTTCTTAACTTGAGTTCTGTTTGTTCATCACTTGGCAGATTTCACCTGAAAAAGCCAACAGTGTTCCTTTGCTTGTTTGTCAAATGGCAGCAAGTTGGACCACCAGATGTTGGTGGTCCTTAGTAGCACCAGACAGACCAAGACCAGTGTAAATCTGGGGTCTGTCATTGTTCTCCTTCCACCAATCCTATGGTAGTTTAGCAAAATATTTAAGGAAGAAGAGACTATTCCAGAGGATTAATCCCCTCTGTTTGCACCGTTAATCTTTATTTTTCCATCTCTATACCCCATCTTTGTTCGTGCATTGGTGCAACCTAAGGAGAAAAGGTTCCCTGCCAGGGGAATGGGGCTGGAGCCGCAGGACAGCTCCATCATCCTCCCACCGCTCAACCCTGCATTGGGTTTCCAGTCTTGACCACAGAAGAAAGCCTATGACCAGAAAACGGAACCCGGGGAGAGGCTGTTAGAGGGCAACGAGGAGCAACCGCGGCTGGAAGTCATAAATCACACCGTCAAAACCTGCAGCGTGGTGGGTTTGAACGCTGCCCAAATAAAGCGGAGAGGATTCTGACCCGCGTGTTATTAAAAGGACATCTCTGCCCTCACCTGATTTTAATTCCAGGAATATTGTATTTCTGGTGTGTCAACTTTGCACAGCGGAATCCACCTAGGAATAAATTTAGATCTTTATCCTGTTGCAGCGCGTGGGCAGGAGCAATGTTCTCAATATTCAGGACACGGCTGGAAAGTGATTCTTGCGTACTGAGGGGAGTCATTATAAAATCTGAAGGAAAGAAACTAATGGTAGTGGTTGGAAATTTTGGAGCAAAATATAAATTAAAGCTTGTCTTTGAGGATAACATGCAGCTGGCGTGATTTGGATATGCTGTCCGCAAGCGACTGCGTCCCCAACTCGCTGTCATGGCATTGCCTTCAACTGTTTTTCCAACCTGGTATTTTTCTAGCTGACCACATCCCATTTTTAAATTACGCTTTAAAGCCTCTGAGATGGGAGCCTCCATCTCCAAAACATGCTCAGATACTTGAGTCTTCTCTCCCAAAAACAGTATACCGATGGCAGCAAGTTTTGCCCCTGTACTGGGCACCGGTGAGGCCGCACCTCGAGTGCCGTGTGCGGTTCTGGGCCCCTCAGCACAAGAAGGACGTTGAGGTGCTGGAGCGCGTCCAGAGAAGGGCAGCGCAGCTGGGGAGGGGTCTGGAGCAGCAGTGCTGTGAGGAGCGGCTGAGGGCACTGGGGTTGTTCAGTGTGGAGAAGAGGAGGCTGAGGGGAGACCTCATCGCTCTCTACAGCTCCCTGACAGGAGGGTGTGGGGAGGGGTGTTGGTCTCTTCTCCCAGGTAACGAGTGATGGGACAGAGGAAATGGCCTCAAGCTGTGTCAGGGGAGGTTTAGGTTGGATATCAGGAAACACTTCTGTACTGACAGAGTGGTCAGGCACTGGACCAGGCTGCCCAGGGCAGCGGTGGAGTCACCATCCCTGGAGGTGCTCAAAGAACGTGCAGACGTGGCACTTGGGGACATGGTTTAGTGGCCATGGTGGTGTTGGGTTGATGGTTGGACTTGATGATCTTGGAGATCTCTTCCAACCTCAAGTTTCTATGATTCTGTGTACTCTCAGGAGTTGAGTCTTGGTCCCGGCACTTTGGTCTTGCTTAACTTAAGCCGGTCATCTCACTGCAGGCTTCTCGGCATCTGTAAAACACAGCTGCGGTGATGATGGATTATTTAATATTTTTCATGAGCTTGGAAGAGGGGAAGCTTATGTTTGTTAGTAACATAAATTGTCTTTTTATGAATATTATTTTTGTGTCTGGTTTTTATGTCTATCTACTAAAGTGTGGCTTGTTTTAGAGTTTCAATAATTTTATGGTAGGTCAAATTCTGCACTAATTTAATTAAAAATGTCAGTAAGGCACTATTTAGTGTTTGTTTAGTGTCATAGCTGATGTGGGAAGTAAATTTTCATGGCCATGTGAGACATCTTAACGTCACGCATCTGTTTGATACGCTACAACGTGGATATCCATCAGTGGAAAAGTGTGGATGCCACCCGCTCCATCACCACCCCTCCAAGGTTTCTGGTGTCCTACCAAGTGCCAAGGAAACTTCTGACTGGAGACCATTAGGAAAATCCAAAGTCTTTGGAAGGCAGTTACAGCTGAGACCAAGAAAGTTACAGCCTGAGACTGCGGAGGGAGGTGGAGGTCTGAGAAATGAGTGACAGGACAAATTATTTTGAGCCGGAGATGAAATGCTGGTTGGGAGGATGTCTGGAGCCTCCAGGTGAACCTCATGCTCACGGTGGGGCTGTCCCCGGCACCAAGTTGAGTCACGGCCTTGCTTAGACCAGTCCTGAAAACTCCAGCAGATTGGTGGTCAACCTGGTCCAGTAAGGCAGTACCCACCTAGCCAGAAGACTTTTCCTGATGGCCAACCAGAGTCTCCCAAGCCATGGTTTGTGGAAAGAAAGGAGCAGAGAGAAGTCTTCAAACTGCGTGCCATTGGAAGTCTTTTCAGCAAAACACAACGAAGTAGGATTGCGAAGAGAAAAGAATGGAGACAATCAGCCGGAGGAGGACGTGCCGCAGTCGGAGAGCAGAACGAGAGCGCTAAATCCACGAGTACAGCAGGGTTCAGTTCAAAAGGAATAGTCAGCAAGCCCCCGCGTTAGAAAAATTAATAGGAATAGATCTAGGAAGTCGTTTGAGAACTGCTGAGAATGATTTTGGATGTACAGGGACAGATACTTTGATATTTTTTAAAAATACACTTATTTATTGGCTACCTGCTGATGGAACCCATGAGCTTTGCAGATGTAAAGCCAGGAATTTGCAGCGCAGAGTTCATCTGCGTACGGACCTTTTCTTCTCTGGAACCAAGCCAACATAACATCAGGTGGGCTGGCGTCATTTTTTTCTCACTGCTGCAGTTTTTGCAGGAGACCTGCTTTCTCGTTTCCTGAGGCCCACAGGGGCATTTTCACAAGCGCTGCCTCGTTCAGATAATATGAGATGCAGATCTTCTGCCACGCCATGTTCGGCTTCCCGAGCAACCGCTGCTTGCCACCAAGTGCAACGCGTGGTCCCGTCTTCCTTGTCTCTTGCTTCCTCAGGTAGAACAAGGATTTCCTTTACTAATTTTTAATATATGTCTAGCATAATTGAATCATCAATTTTTTGGGGGGATCCTCTGGCTTTTAAGTAGGTCACAAACTTCAGCAAATAAAAGGTCAAGATTTTTCCTGCCTCAGCATTTATTTTGGGGCAGTCTCAGATCAGCAAATCCCAAAGTCAAAGAGCTGCTTCGTGCTTTTAAGTTCACCAGTTAATTTTTCATAGAATGAAGACGCAAGGGCTTGTTCCTGTTGTAGATGTTGTAGATGTTAAGTATGCCTCAAATGAAAGATGTCCCTTCCAACTCTAACCATTCTATGATTCTATGTGTGGGTTTATTTATTTATCTGAGAGGAGGCAATAGGTGATGGGAACGTGGCTCCTTAGGAGCTTGGCTGGGGTCCAGAGGAGGCCACGCAGATGCGGAGAGGGCTGGAGCAGCTCTGCTGTGAGGCCAGGCTGGGAGAGCTGGGGCTGTTCAGCCTGGAGAAGAGGAGGCTGCGGGGAGAGCTGAGAGCGGCTCCCAGTGCCCAAAGGGGGCTGCAGGGAAGGTGGGGAGAAATTCCAGGTGGTGGATGCCCCATCCCTGGAAACATTCCAGGCCAGGTTGGCCGGGGCTCTGAGCAACCTGATGTGGTTGGAGATG
Organism: Tetrax tetrax; assembly: GCA_009806455.1. Lineage (NCBI taxonomy): Eukaryota > Metazoa > Chordata > Aves > Otidiformes > Otididae > Tetrax > Tetrax tetrax. The sequence goes on along the minus strand of WHYT01014460.1, from coordinate 11,412 downwards.
TCCCTGCTCCTGGCAGGGGGGTTGGGCTGGGTGGGCTTGGAAGGTCCCTTCCCACCCAAACCATTCCACAATTCCATGATCCTGCCACTCCCCGCTAGCCCGTGCCACCCTCCTGTGTCTCCCCAGTGAACAGATGGGTGCTACTGCCTGGTTTGGAGGTGGATCTGTGTGAAGGATGCTGTAGGACTGTAAATAATCCAGCTCATTTTTGGTTTCCCTTTGCAGGTCTTTGACATTGGGTAGGTCAAGTGCTATATGGAAGTCCCTCTCTCCACAGCATTTCCAGTTGTTTTAATTCTTTCCCTCCATCAGGGTCAGCTTCAGCGGAGCAGCTTGGGTTTCCTCTGGTGGGAACCATACTGCTGCTCTGTGGTGGTCGTTCCTGTTCCCATCTCTGCCCTCCTGTTGATGTCGTTCTGTGGTACCATCCCCGTGGCAGGGGTCAGCAGCTTACTGCCAATCCTCCGCGATTCCTCGGAGCAGCCGCATACAAACGCACGTGCCTTTCCGATGGCTGAAGTGGTGTCACATGAAGCAGCTACGAAGAAAATACATCGTCAACGTAATTAATGGGTAATGCAGTTCAGGCACGTTCAGAGCCTCGTGAAAGATCATATGCTAATGACGTTGTGTTAATTAGCTGTGCTGCTGACTTCAACGCCGTCCGTGTTCATACGGTGAACGTCTTGATTGCATCGGGTAATGACTACGCTTCAAATATTTTCATACCATGCTTTTTATGCATTCTCTCAAAGTTACAATCTCTTGAGTAGATGGAATATTATTTAAATTAGCTCTTCTAACTCAAAACTTGACTGGAGAGTAGAACCATGCGGCGTAGCTTCCCTCTGAAGATGTTCCGTGCGTGGAGGACGCTGTCTGCAAGCCTTCACCCCCCGAGGGCTGCAGACGTGCCATCCCAAATCTGGTTTGCATCAGCGGAGGCACGCCTGTGTGCGGTCACGTCAACTGCTAAAGCGTCCCTGGACCGCTGCTTCGCTTCTACTGGAAATGCTCCCAGAAAAAAAAAGGTCCAGGATGTGATTGAGAGTGCGCAAGTCTGAAATGAAATATTTGTATCAAAGGTGGAACCTCGTTTTGAAACAGTGCAAATGTTTTCTCGTCCTAAAAGCTTCTTTCCCAGCTCTTGCTGCGAGCTACCACTTCACAGGTGCTTTATCAATAAAGATGGCAATATGAAGATCAATAGATGTATCAATAGGATGGTTTGAAGACCACCATGACCCTTCTGCTTGGGCTGCGTGAGTTTTGGGCGCTGCAGTTTTTGGGGAGCTGGAGTTTGTGGTGCAGGGTTTCCGGTTCTTGAGGTGAACAAGACTGGAGCAGAGCTGGAATTTCCTTTGAAAGTGAAAAGTGGGGAAAACTGCGGAAAAAACGCAATGTTCAGGCTCTGGAATGATGCCCTAGATCGATTTGTACGACCGTGTGTAGCTGAAGTATGGGTAAAAGTGGACATTATATTATACAAGCAGGAAATACTGTTAATAATTTCCATCGTGCATACACGACAGAGTTTTTGGGGAAGGTGGGACGTCGCCTTGTAGCTTGCGTAAATTAACCTTTGGCATATGAATTGGAAGTTAATTGAATTATTGTTTGGTGGATCCCAAGTGAGGGTCAAGCTTTAAGGGACTTCATTGTGAAATTGTCAGAAAATTATTGGAATTTGAATGTGGTGTCAGGTCAGGAGGTCTCTCCGTGTTCAAGGCTTTGGCTGAGTATTATTAGCATGCGATTTGTGTGCCATGAATTTAAAGAGGTGATGTGCAGAGCAAGGAAGAAACGTTATCTTTTTGCTTTGCCTTTTTCCTTTGTTTGCACTCTCTCATAGAATCATAGACTCACAGAAGGGTTTGGGTGGGAAGGGACCTTCAAAGCCCACCCAGCCCAACCCCCTGCCAGGAGCAGGGACATCTCCAACCACATCAGGTTGCTCAGAGCCCCGGCCAACCTGGCCTGGAATGTTTCCAGGGATGGGGCATCCACCGCCTCTCTGGGCAGCCTGGGACAGTGTGACACCGCCCTCAGTGTAAAATATCTCTTCCTAATATCCAGTCTGAATCTGCCTCCCTCTATTTTGAGACCATGACCCCTCGTCCTGTCCCCCCAGGCCCTGCTGAAGAGTCTCTCCCCACCTTCCCTGCAGCCCCCTTTGGGCACCTGGAGCCGCTCTCAGCTCTCCCCGCAGCCTCCTCTTCTCCAGGCTGAACAGCCCCAGCTCTCCCAGCCTGGCCTCACAGCAGAGCTGCTCCAGCCCTCTCAGCATCTGCGTGGCCTCCTCTGGGCCCTCTCCAACAGCTCCACGGCCTTCTGCTGTTGGGGGCTCCAGGTTTGCTGGGATTCGGAACCCTGCCTGGGGCCATGAGGATGGGATGGCCATAAAACCCTTACGCTTGGATGTAAATCCCCAGCGGTAACGTCTCAGGGGTGTCAAGTCTTGCACTGATTTTCCTACTCATCTTCTGAAGAGCTCCGTCGTGCATTACTGGAGCTACCGGTGTAAATAGGTCTCTCTTCCAGCTCGCTTTATAACGATGATTTCCTTTGCTTTGAGAATTACTCCTTCTGTGCCAACTTGGGGGTGGAGGGAAGGCTAATTAATTAAGCAGTAATTGTTGTCAAGTCAATTGGCGCTAACATTTAACATCTGACTTGTTTACTATCCCGAGGTAAAGCGGAAGGAGTTAATGATGTAACAAATTGTGCGTCCGTCAGGAGAGACCTGTTTGGAAAGAATGGTTTTATTTATGGACTGCAGGATAATAAATTTAAAAATCCCCACGTTTCGAAGCAAGATCGTTGAGGTTCTTGTGTGAAATTGTCAGTAGATAGCTGTGGAGACAAATGCGGTGCCTAATAAAGCTTAATGACTGATTTTCCCATTAATCAGAATTGAGAATGCGCTTCATTAAGATAATTAACTGAGCCAGTTGCTTAACTGACAGTTAGTAGGCACAAATTCCCAAGCTGCTTGCTTTCCTCTAAATAAAACTCACAGGCAGCTAGCGCGGCGCTGCTTCGTCATCTTTATTGGAGAGAGAAGCAGAAGGACCTCGTTGCCCGCATTAGGTCCGCCACTGCGTCTCCCCATCTGGGCCCGTGGTGGGGTGCGGTGGGTGGCCCTGGGTGCCCTAAGTGGCCTTACACAAGACCCAAACCTTGGCCATGAGGTTATTGTAGTCAGCTCACGCCGAAATCTCGCAAATATTTGCCTCTCTCCATCTCGCCGGCAGCAAATGGTCTTTTATCTGCTGATTTCTGACAGGTCAGGTCTTCGTTGTTGGGTTTTTTGTTCCCCAAGAGCTCTTAGCTCCTCCAAGGGGGAGAATTCCTTGTCTGAATTTGCGGCTTCTCCTCTTTGTTCCTTGCAAGCTAGACGTGGGGTCATGAGTCCTGAGCCCCCCTCAAGGCAGAGATGTGGGAGATGACTCTGCCTCAGGTACATTTGTAGGCAGAATACGCGGCGCTGAAGAAGTTAGGGGAATGAACGGAGAGATCTGAAACTTGAATTATTAAATATGCTCTCTGGTTGTAAATCCTTTCCGTTGCAGCTCTCAGTGTCTGGAATGACAACATGGTAACGCTATTGCCTAGCAGAAGACTCTTTGCAGAGAAGACGACGCTGGAGCCAACGTAAGGCAGTTGTCTCACCTCTGCTTTTTCTTTTGTCCTTAGAGTTCCCGGTCTTCCACCATGAACCCAGTTTACAGCCCCGTCCAACCTGGGGCTCCCTACGGAAACCCGAAGAACATGGCGTATACAGGTAGGACCCGTGTTCGGTGGCTCTTTCCTGAATGTCCAGATGCGGTGGTGAGAGCAGATGATAGTTAACGAGTGGTTAATCATTAACCCCTTAGCGAAGGGAGAAAGAGTTCCCATCAGGGAGCCTGGTGGGAACGTGATTCACAGGAAAAGCTCTTCAGCAAAGCCAATGTGGTAAGGTTAGCGAGAAGAGGTGGACCTGAATTTGTGAGAAGAGGTGGACCTGAATTTGTGAGAAGAGGTGGACCTGAATTTGTGAGAAGAGGATGCCCTGGAAATTCTATAGAAAAGGATCCAAATGGGGGTTCTTTAGACAAAAAAAAAAAGCACAAAAAGTTGCTGGGGGAGTCAACTGGGAACTGGAGGGCTTGCCTCTGGAGCTGAACTGAGAGACTCGGGTGCGCGTGGTGGAGTAATCCTGTCGTAGAAACAAGGATCCTGCAGGCAAGAGTCCGTTGTTTGGAGAACATGCAGTTACTGTTGTAGGTGGTGATTCAGACTGCACTACTGACTGATTTGTTGTTTCCAAGTTATGCTCTGGTTGGGTTAATCTTGCGTTGAACAGCAAGCCTGATGTCTGTTTGAAGTCCGTCTTTAGATCTTTGTCTAAAAATGTCATCTTTCATACTTGAGAAAGGCACTGAAATGTACTTGCCACAATTATGTCACCAGCGGAGAGCTAAAGTGGGCTGATACGGAAAGGATTCGGCTCCGAGAGAAACAGTACTTTGGCAAAAGAAGGCTCAGTTTCAGTGGATCTGTGGTTTTCCCCGTGGGTTTTGTTTACCAGCAGTTGTTCTTCTGATCTTGTAGAGGCACCTCACAAAATCAGCCTTGGAAGCCATTACGTTCGAACTTTTTGATGCGCGTAATTAGCTATTAAGTGTCACATTGCGTTAAGCCTTCCTTCTTTACATTTGCGTTGCCTGTTGTATGCGTTGACTTTTCACCTAATGTGTGAAATGGCTTGGGAATGTGCTTTTGTGGAGGAGCGTGGTGGGCAGCAAATGGAAACGACCATCGAATACCCTTTGGCTACTTCATTTACACGAGATCCTCGTTGCCTTTGGTAGCTCTTTCGGCTGGTCGAGCAGTGGGGCTGGTTCTGGTGTTGCGAGGAGATGCGATCCTGCGGAGCGGGGAGTTCCTCAAAGGCGTTTTGCCCCATTTTTATTCACCCTTTCTTTTTCCCCGTCAAATTTATGCGTGCTGCTTTGCTGGAGGTGCTGTAGCTCGGGGAACTTTGGTCTGACAGTCAAAGCTCTAGGACATGGAAAAAAAAAAAATCTGAATAATAGTCTCTTCAAAAATCTCACTGTTGTAAGAGGTCTGCAGACTCCAGCAGTGCTTGGGTGAGCTCGTAAGTGCGCAGTGATTTTCCTGCACTAGAAAGAACAGCAATTTTGTGATTTCCAACACAAGGATGGTTGGATAAGAGTCTACTTCTCTCCCACTTTACTTGGTTTTTTGACGTGTTCAAAGCTCCACCTCAATATCCATTCAATGTAGATTTTCTATATCTCCTTTCATACAATCCTGAATGTTTTAGAAGCTGTTTTCTGGCACTTGATAAGATAATTTTATTTAAATTAATTTTATTTAAAATTTTATTTAAATATTGAAGTACAGATTGGATAGAGTTTGTACCTTGACCTTTCTGGAAGAAGAATTTGAGAGGGTGATTTCTGATTTAGATGAATGAATTCTACACGGCTGTATTCTGAATTTATCAAATGGCATTGGTAATAGGAAATTATCTAAAATAACCTCCTGGTTAATCACCATGATTATACCATGCCCTTAAATTCATAAAACTGTTGTCTGCCTTGGCCAACTGTTGTTGGTTCTGGTGGGGATCGTGGCGAGTTGGCCCCCATGAAGCTGGTTTCACCCCAAACCATTGGACTTCAGGCATTTGTCTTCCAGAGTTTGGGGTAAATGAAGAGAAATTGGTGGCAGATGTGCAGGATGGCCTTGGAAAAAATACATTTATGTCAAAAAACAAAGAAGGGAAGACTCAAGTGACTGTCGGAAGGCAGGACGCCGAAGCGGGGCTTGAATCCTATCAGTGCTTGGTTTTCCCGTTGCTCAGGTGTAAGGTAAGGAGTCAGTGGGCTGAGCTCTGACGACGACGTCCCAAGATAGAGAATAGGTTAAAAAGTTTTGAATCGAAGCGCTATTTTCTTTGCTAGGCAAATAGTGTTACACAACCTTTTAAAGATGAATTTGTTTGAATATTTAATGAAAGACCTAAAGTTATATTGCAAGAGAGGGGGAGAAAATTTAAATGTTATCCTTTGTGTGGAAAAGCCAGGCATCTCCTGAGGGTGTTCTCAACAGTTACTAAATGCGGCTGCCACGTTTCCTGCGTTGCAAGTACCAGGCTCTGTGTATCCAATTTTTGCTTTCTGTGCTTAAATTTCTTTTACATTGCTTTAACTTGCAATTAGCTCCGTCATTTAACGTCGCTGAGCTACGCATCGGTTTCTGATGTAGCCACAAGCTATTCTGGGGGATATTTCAACTCACAGAGACCAGCAAAATAGACTTTTCACGTGAAGTTAAGGAGTTTAGAATCACGGAAGGGTTTGGGTGGGAAGGGACCTTCCAAGCCCACCCCGTCCAACCCCCTGCCAGGAGCAGGGACATCTCCAACCACATCAGGTTGCTCAGAGCCCCGGCCAACCTGGCCTGGAATGTTTCCAGGGATGGGGCACCCACGATATTTGTAGAAATGTCCTTCTCAAATTGCTTGGAAAATGATTGCTAAAGTGTATGACGTGGTAGATCTGGAGGGGATGTTGACTGCCATCATGTGTGCAAACGGCTCTCGTGGTCCTGGGAGCTCGTTACAGCTTTGGGGCTTAACGAATGTCTCAGTCCTGATTGGCAGCTAAATGGAAGAGTTTGCTCGGAGCCCTTAATTTGAAATAGAGTGTCAGCCAAGCGTTCCCATGATCACTTAATGAGGCAGAGCTTATGACATCTGTCCCCAAATTTTGATTTGAGGACTCATTTGGGATGCAATATAAAATGTATACAGTATAAAATATGTGACCTGGGCAGGCTGGAGAGGTGGGTCCATGAAAACTCATGAAGTTCAACCAGGCCAAGTGCAAGGTCCTGCACCACTGCGTCCAGCTCTGGAGCCCCCAACAGCAGAAGGCCGTGGAGCTGTTGGAGAGGGCCCAGAGGAGGCCACGCAGATGCTGAGAGGGCTGGAGCAGCTCTGCTGTGAGGCCAGGCTGGGAGAGCTGGGGCTGTTCAGCCTGGAGAAGAGGAGGCTGCGGGGAGAGCTGAGAGCGGCTCCCAGTGCCCAAAGGGGGCTGCAGGGAAGGTGGGGAGAGACTCTTCAG
>WHYT01014459.1:55963-76641 GCA_009806455.1 Tetrax tetrax | reverse complement strand
CCCCACCCCGGGGTCCTACCTCACCCGTCGGTCCGCCCGAAACTTCAGCATGATGCCAGGGGCCTTCCCAGCTCAGCGGTGGCTCCCAGCTCCCACCATGGCAGCGGTGGGCACGGCCAGCCCCGCGCCGCTGGCCGCCATGCTACGAAGCGATGGCACGTGCCATGGGGCCAGCAGCCAGCCCCGCGCGGGCAGGGGGACGCCGGCGGTGGGCGAAGGGTCTCTCTGTCCTCTCCCAGGAGTCCCAGTCCCCCCAGCCCTGCGCCGGTGGCATTGGCGTTCCCGGTGGCAGCGGTGACGGAGCTCCTGCGGGCTCCGGTACAGCCGGGCTTGGCGAGCCCCGGTGTGCGGCAGGCAGTCGGCGAGCGACGGAGGACAAACGGCTCGCGTCCCCGCGCAGAGGAGAGGCGAAGGGCAGCACGGCACACACCGCCTCCCCCAGCCCAGGTGCAGAGCTGGGGAGCAGCTGGCGGCAGGCGAAGGGCGAGAGGGGCAGGATGGGGGGCTGCTGGAGCCCCCCCCACCCCGGCAGGGCAGCAGCGCACAGGGGGCTGCCGCCCGGGAAGGTGGGGGATGTCGCGGCGATGGAGGCAGCTGCGTTGAGACGAGCTCTGCCGCTGCCCTGGATTCACTGCCTGCGTCCCTTCCCCCTGCTTCTGTCCCCAAACCATCCCCGTTCCGCCCCCCCGCTGCCATCCCTTCCCCAGGTCACGCCAAGAGAAAAACCCCACGGAGCAGGACGGGCACAAGCACCGACCACCGAAAAACGCAGCAGCTGTGGGGGGGCGACATGGGATCCTGCAGGGCATCCAGCAACGGGGCTCCAGCACCCCCAAAAATCCAGGGAGCCCTTCACACCCTGGTACCTCGAGTGGGGAGCCCTGGGAGCAGGATTTGGGGTGACCCACCCTCCGCCTGGGCAGGGCACTTTGGAAAGGGAATGCAAATCCATCAGGACTGTTATGATAATGCCTCGGGAGGGGGGGCGGGGGGGGGCAGGCACGCTGACATTTCAAAGAAAGCTCCAAAGAAGGAAACGGAGCACTGAGAGCCAGCTGGCCTCCATCACACCACGTCCCCGCTCCACCAGCGCCCCGCGACCACCTCAGGACACCCCCAGCCCGGCCATTGCATCATCCACCTGCTCCTCCCAAAAACCAGTGCCCTGAAGTTATAGCTACACCAGTCCATCAGACTGGGGCGAGCTGGGTCAGCACCGGTGCCGGGCTCGGGGATGCTCCTGCTGCTCCTCGGCTGGCACAAGCGGTCCCTGCCAGGAGGGTGGCGGGGAACAACCAGGGATGGGAACCACGTCCCCAGTGCGGGCAGAGCATGTGCCAACACGGCGCTCACACACCTAAATCCACCCCTTCAGGGCACCCGGGGCTGGAGCGGGTCTGGGCACGGCGGATTCAAGTACTGCGGCCGTTGCTCCCTGTGACCACTAGCCACGGGGTGAGACACGCGTGCACGGAGAAACCTGCCCACGGCAGCACCCACCTCACGCCTGCGCCCGTGCCGCTGCCAAACCCACCGGTGCTGGCTGTCCCCGTGTCCCCGCCGCAGCGACTCACCCCCTCCTCCATCACCGCCACCTTCCGCAGCCAAGGGTCAAGGGCCACCAACGGCTCATGGGCACGTGCCAGCCCTCCGCCGCGTGCCAAAGCCAATGCCTACCCGGTGCTGTGGCCACCGCGGAGCCCAAGCTGTACCCCCTTTTGGGGACGGCGTGGCAGGAGCAGGAAAGGTGGCTCCTGGACACCCTGGAGGTAGGAGCCACAGAGCGGGCTGCACTGGAGGCATCGTCCCCCCTCAACGTGGGGGTTTCACCCCCCTCATCACCCCAGTTCAGTGGCACAGGGGCTGTGCCAGGCTTGGGAGCCTTTAACCCGGGTTCAAGCCTGGTGTCTCCAGCCCGGAGCAGGCGCCGTTCTCCCCGCACCAGCTGGGCTATTTCATAGTCATCGGTATCCGGGGGTGGGCAGGGACACGCATCCTCCGCGGCCGATCCAGCGGCCATGCTCCAGGGCTCCCAACAGCAGCTCAGGGGTGGGGGGCTCCCCCCAGACCTCCCGGGAGAGAGGAGCCGGTGCTTTTCCTCAGGGTAAACATCAAAGAAAAAAACCTCAAAAGTTTTCCTTTGGTTTTTCTTAAAGCTAGGGAGCAAGAGAAGGGAATAAATGCCATAACTGAAGAAAACAAAACTTTCACTGGATGCTGCTTTTCTTCCCCCTCCCCAGCTAAGGTTGTTGGGAGCAGGAGGTCACCCCCCCACCCTTCCACAGCCCCATGAAGGTCACAGCTTTCCAGGTCTCGTGAACCACAAAGCACAGCTGGGGCATGTCCTGGCACAAAGCTCAGGGACCCCCAGGGTCACGGGTGCCACCACCCACCCACATCACCCTGCGAGGCAAACAGGAGCAGCACCGGGTGCAACCAGAGCAGTGGGAGGGTGGGCTGCTTTATAACCGCTCTGAGCTGCAGCTGAGGGTGTGAGAGAGTTAATTCTGCCCCAGCTGGGAAGAAGCAGGTGAAATGGTGACAGGAGGGAGTGATTTCCCAGCACCAGCCCACGCTGGGGCTTAGAGCATCCGGGGTGCTGGCAGCCAGCTCTGGGGAGCAGTGAGTCCCCCGGATGCCTGGCCATGGGGCTGCTGGGTGATGCCAGCCGTGCTCCATCCGGCTGCATCGGGGTCCGTCCTTGTGGGGAGAGCTCCTCGTCACACCGAGGGCATTGGAAAAAGCCCCCAGAGCGCTGGTCTGAGGGGCAGGAGGAGTTCTTTTCCAGAGCAAACAGCAAGCCCAGCTTGGCTGGCTGGACGCAGCCCAGCATCCCCCAAAACCCCCTCGGCGTGCGGCAGACATCAGTTAATGGGAACCATTCCCGCGCCGCGGCCCTCCCCGGGGCGTCGGGGCTCCTGGCTGTTATCTGGCGGCAGGCGCGCAGGCGGGAAGGAGGGGAGGCGCAGGCTCACCGCCCAGGCGTGGGAGCCTGCCAAACCCTAAATCCAGAACAGAGCAGGGGGGCTACGGGGAGCCCAGCCACCCCTTCCCCACCGGCTCAGCCGGGACACGACGCTGGAGCCGGGGGGCTCCCCTCCGAGCGCTCGCCGCAGGCTAACGTCGTGGCTGCGCGCCACGGGGATCCAACCGCCCCGTCCTCCCACGCCCCAACCCGTATTTCAGCTCTGGCAGGCACCTTGCCACCCTCATTGGCCCCGGCCCCTCGGGGGGGACAGAGGGGACTGCCACCCTGGGACCGCGGCAGGCAGCAGGAGGAGGAGGAGGAGGAGGCAGGCAGCCAAGGCTGCCTGCAGCCCCCCTCCAAAGCGATAATGAAAACCCTTCATCTGGAGATCTTACCCGTGTTCTCGGGGCGAGCATCCAGGCAGCTCCCAAGCAAGGGGCTCGCGTGGCCACCGGCCAAACACGCCCTGCGCGTTGGCCTCCTTCCTCTGTTTTTCTAGCCCTTTCTTCACCTCTCCTCCTCCTCCTGAGCCACATCCCTCTCCTCCGACCAGAGCCCTTGAAAAGCCTTTCCTCTCGGTTAACTGCAGCACTCAGCACCCACGGGAAGGGACGCAGGGTCACCTCGTCACACACAGCCCCTGCAAGGGGGCTGGCAGAGAAAATCCACGCTCAGACGTGCAAATCCAAACCGCCGAGTCCCATCTCGCAAGGGGAGCCCAGGACAGGAGCAAATGCGCTATAATGCACTAAAAAACCAGATCCTCCACACCCCTGAGGCCGTCCCGCCCGGCGCAGGGGGTGCAGCCGGCTCAGCTCTGCCCCACGTGCGTGCTCAAGATACAATAGGAAAAAAAAAAAAAAACTTAAATTAAATTAAATTAAATTCTGCAGGCAGAGTGCAAGCAGGTCTGGCGGAGTCGCTGCAGCCAGGGGACGAGCGCCAGCGCCTCGGCTGCTCCGGCGTCTCCGCGCGGGGCCATCCCCAGCTCCGGCGCTCTGCCGAGCGAGGCCCCGGGCTGCTCCATCGCTGCAGCTACTTCAGCCCCCGTTGGATGAGTCAAGGAGAAAGAAATAAAAACTAACCCTGCACACTGCCCACGCCCTCGGCAGGGCTGAGCCGGCTGCGGTACGTCCTGTGCCAGCCCCGGCCAAAAGCCTGGGCCACAATCTGGTGGGAAACACTGCTTGGGATTTCTAAATTGCCCTGGACTTATGAGAGGTACATGCCAGCCCTGGAGAGGGTGGAAAGGAGAAAAGGATGCAGAGGAAGAGGAGATGGAGGCAAAGGAGGGATGGGGAGCTGCAAGAAACCCCCCCGTGCCTGGCCAACGCCAGGAAAATTTCCCTGGAAATCCCAGATTTGCCAGAAAAATCAGCCTTTGGGAAGAAAGTGGTTTGTGGGCACTCGAAAACCAAACCATGATGCGGAGCCGCACGCTGAGGTTTCCCTCCAGCCCATCCCCACCACGCCGCTGGCTCCCGCAGCTCCCGGCACGGCGGGGATCGGCAGCCGGTTCTCCTCCAGATCCTCATCCCTGTCCTCATCCCGGCCCCGCCATCCAGCTGAGCAAGCGTTTCCGGCACGGCGTCCATCGGGGCAGGGGGCCAGGAGGGAGCAGAGCTCTCTGCGCTAACGAAACCAGGCTCCCGCGCGCGCACGGCATCGCGGTTTGGTGCCGGAGCGAGGGCACAGCCAAGCAGCGCCACGGCCCCAAGAGGGAGGGTGCCAGTCCCAGCGCCCGTCCCTTCTGCCACCTCACCCCGGTGACAAACTGCACGCGTCAGCCGCCACCGCGGTGCCCGGGCAGGGAGCACCCAGGCTCGCCACCCATCGCCGACGCCGGCGAGAGCCTCTCCGGAGCAACCGGCCTCCGCCCGCGGAGCTCTGCCCCACGCATCTCGCAAGGATTTCGGCGTGAGAGGCCGCAGCCAGCGAGCACCGCGGCCAGGCCAGGCTTTCCCACCCGCTTCCACTCGCCATCAATCCTTGAGTCTCCCATGGGAGCCTTGCTGGGAGAGAAGGCAGAAAATCCTGAGCTGGATCCGGTTGGGAAGCAGCAGAGCTGCTGTGCCGGGCTTGCCGAGCCGGGGCAAAGTCCTTGGCAAGGGCAGATGGCGGCCGCCGCACACCCACAACCCGCACGCGATGTCACCGCCGCCACGCAGCCAGGCTGGCGCGGGAGCGGCAGTGGCCCCAGATGGGGACATCCCAGCTGGCCGGAGTCCACAGGGATGGACAGAGGGAGAAGCCTCCCACCGTCCTCGGCACCGCGGAGCGAGGATGGCCGGGAGCAGGGGGAAGTCAGGGGATTTCCAGAGAACAAAGCAGCTGCTGGCAGCCAGCATCGCGGGTGGCGGGGAGGGCGAGTCCCCAGCTCCCGCTCCAGCTGGGGTCGGGGAAAAACACAAAAAGCACTGGGAGTTTGTGTTTTATCTCCTTGGCAACCCTGGCTCCATCACAGGCATGGCCCACAGGGACAGCCTGGCCAAAATGCGCTGACGGCGAGTTCAGGGCGGCGCAGCAGCATCCCATAGGCATGGGGTGATATTTGGGGAGCATCACAGCAGTGGGACAGGGTGGGCCAGGACCCAGGGCAGAGCAGGTCCAAGTGGCCCACGTCACTTTGCCATGTCCCTTTTTGGGGACAGAGCCCAAACCCCCCACTCCCTGTGCGCCGGATCGCCAGGCTCCCTGAGCCACTGTGCCCACGCAGGACAGGGCAGTCCCATGGCAGCTGGTGTCTGTCCTGCGGCGTCACCGGCCAAGCATCCTTCCCCCAGGGATGAAATCAGTCGCGGACAGATGCAAACACACGCTGTGGGGCTCGGAGGAGAGGGGCCACAAACCTGAAACCACTGCAGATCGTGGGTGCTGGGGATGCAGGGGGGCGGGGTGGCAGGGCCACGGCTCGGTGCTGCCACCGAAACCTGGTCGAGGGCTACAGAGGTGCCTGGGCAGCTGCGACACCGCTCCCAAAAGCGATCCACTAACACAGCCCCTGAGCTGCAAGCCAGACCCAGACCTGGAGGGTTTAAACTTCTTGCTAAGCTCTTTAAGGAACCACTTCCAGCGGGCAGCAACACCTGTCTGAAGCAATCGCCGGTCCGAGGCATCAAAATAAACCTGGCCCCAACCTCGCCCCTGCCAGGTCAGGTCAGGAGAGGGGATTATGGCAGCGGTGCCAGGGAAATCCTGCTGGGACAAATCCTCAGCACCTGCTTAACCCACCACACGTGATAATCACACCCGCATCCCGACAGCCACAGGCGCTGTGGTGCCTTCCCTGCTGCCACCGCGCCCGCCCGATTTCCAGCCGCGCCCGTCACCGTGCCGGCCACCCTTGGGTCCCTGGCTGCTCTCAGCCACCTCCAGGCATCGGCCGCAGACAATGGCCCACGTGTGCCACGGCCGGGCTCCGTGCCGACGCCACACGCACACACTCACCGATGCCACCGCACGTCCCCTCCGTCCACCCTGCTTGCCAAGCCGGTGGCTCTGCAGGGCCAGGGTAGATGATTTCCTTCCAAGCCCATGGAGACCGTCATCGGTATCAATCATTAACTGCCACCGCAGCTGCCGGCGGCCTTAACCCCCTCGGCACCGTGCCGCTGCGGGACGAGCACGGGAAGGCATCCTTTGCTTGCGCCGAAAGCCCCTTTGCCGGCACCGTGGTGCAGCAGGCCACGGCAGCCCAACCCACCGGGGACGCAAAGGGGTCTCCGAGGGGCTCCGCAGCCGCCACGGACCCTCAGCCGCTCCCGCAGTGTCATGTCTCCGTGTGCCCCAAGGCTGAGCCCCACAGCCTTCCGCGTCCATCCCCTCCTCGCTGCGGGACGGGATCTCTCAGCTCAGGGGTCCCAGTGCTTTCCCTTCACGCAGCTTTTCCAAGGAACATCGATGGCTGTAACTCTATCCCAGCATGTTTACAAACCGGCCGCAGCTCTTGGCTCCCTTGCCCGTGCCGGGGGCCGGCTCGGCTCCCCAGGCGGGCGGTGCCACCAGCGCCCTGACGCCGGGGTCTCCCGCACACTGCGGTACCCACGGGGGCTGTCGGGATCACCGCCGAGTGCATCCCCATGGAGAGGGGGCACAGGCACCCAGAGCTGGAAGAGGAACACAGGGGCTGTTCCCAGGTCTGAGGTCTGGCAAGCGGATGGACAGATGTCCCTGTCACCCCCCACCACCACGGGCTTCGTTACCCAACCCGCGCAGGGGTTGAATGATTAACCTCCAGCCGTGCCATCGCCAGGAGCTGGCAGAGCACTGCTCTGCCTGCACACAGCCCGGGGCGCAACGGCACCTGGGGAGCAAACCCCTGTCCCCCCTGACCCCCAGCCCCGCCGGTGTCACTGGTCCCCACTGCCCCAGGAGCATCCCACGCCAGCCCCGGCCGCCTTGGCCAGCCCGGGGCAGCCGCTGCGTCTCCCAGCAAATGCAGAGGGACACAGAAGGGGCTCAGTCCCCATCCTCATCCCCACCCCAGCTCCCAGGGGCTCCCAGGAGCCTGGAGGTACTCACAGCCCACGTCGCCCCGCCGGCACCGCAGCCCAGCTCCGGCGTTCGGACACCAAGCCGCAGTGAATTTCGCCTTCTCCAGCCCCAGCTGCGGCCCCGGGGGCGTCCGGGCTGCGAACGCTCATAAATAGCTTTGGACAAACATCTGCACGGCACCACCCCGCGCAGGCTGGGAAGCGGAGGGCTGCTGTGGGAATGGTTTTCATCATGATATAAGCCCATCAAACAGCTAAAAAACCCACAGACGGGAGCGAGCCGTACATAAGCGCAGAGGCAGACACGGATAAGATCTGTTGGCAGCGGGGCTCGGTCCCCCGCACCCGTGGCCCCTTCTCAGATGGGCACGGCTTTCGAATTTCACATTCCCCGCACCCACGCAGGACACAGAGCCAACAGCTCCTTGCAAACACCCTGGGTTGGGAGCACCTGGAGGGCACAGGGCCCGGAGCAGGGTGCAGTGATGCTTTGGCGCAGGGTGCCGAAATTAAGTGTCCCCATGGTCCCAGCAGCGGGTCTCTAGGCTCTGCAGAGCTGGGTGCTGCTCTGAGCCCTCCGGGACGGGGAGCGGGGTGAGCCCCAGCCTGGGTTCTATCAGCCACGGCAGGTTGTGCCGCTCCCCACAGAGGCTCTTGATTGCTTTTCTCTAAATTACCAATTTTCCGCTGTCGGATCTCCCACGGGCAACTCTCACTCCAGTGCTTCGGCAAATGGGCGCGCTCACACGGATGGAAAATAAAATCGGAAACGCAGCACCCTGGGGTGCTAACGCCGCCATTGCCAACGTGCACGGCATCGCCACCACCACCACAGGACCCCGGCAGAGCGCCACCGGCACGCTTCCCACGGGCGTTTGGCATCGGGGAGGCTCCGGGTTAGTGGGATGTGGCAGCTCTGGCTCTGCCCCAGCTCACGAGCTTCATCACGCCGCTGCCAGCCCTCCAGGTGACTCATCGGCTGCTCTTGCGCCCTGACCTCCCGCAGTCAAGTCCCGACACATTCGGCACATTCCTGGCATAGCTGGCCGTGCCGTGCCGTGCCGTGCCATGCCGGCACGGAGCCCCACACCTGCCAGAGCGGTGAGGTTGGGTGGAGGCCAGCGGCGCGCTCGGGTCTCTGCAAAAAGGTTGGTGCATCCTCAGGCTTCGTCACGGTCTGATGGGCCACGGTGGCCCAGCACGGCCACGCGTGCCCGTGGGGATTTAGCCCTGAGCTCAGCTCTGCCTCCCGTGCCATGGCGAAGCAGGTTGTCATCACGGGCAGCCTGTCATCCTCCCAGCAGCGCAACTACCGTCCCAGTTGCCTTCCTAGCGCAATACCACGCTTCCCCTTCCGTCGGCATGGGTGTGATGGCGGTATATGGGGAAACTCTCCATTTTTAGATCAGCTCCTGTACCTTCACAGGCCAGGGAACAGCTTGTAACCAGGTTGTGACGCAACAGCACACGCGTCTCGGTTGTGCAAGCGCATTGCACCAAACAGCTCCCAAGGACGGGGCCAGCACCGGCTCCGGGCAGCTGGGACCGAGAGGTTTGGTCTTAAGCAAACAGACCAAACCAAACACACGCAGGCCCCCTCCACTTCCCAGGCACAGGCTCGGGATCCGCTGCCTTTGCCGAACACGCCTCCTGTTCTGGCAGCGGTGCCATCCCGGCACAGGGCATCCCTTGGCAGGGATTGCACCGCATCCGACCCCGTGAGCCCTGTGCCAGCTGACACGGCCGGAGCAGGTCTCCGGAGGCAGAGATAAATCCCTGCAGCAAATTGCAGTGGTCCCATAAACCGCAGCCGAACAAGGCACTGGGCCCAGGACGTGGGCACTGAGGAGCCAGGCATTTCCCGGGGGATCTGCCAGCTCCTGTCTCCAGCGCAGCCATCCTGGGGCACAGCTGCCGGCGGGCAGGTCAGCCTGGACCTGCCGAGAGCTCGGCTACCTGCAGCGTGGTGCCCTATGAAGCCATTAGCCTCCTCCAACGGCCACGAAATGCTCATCCCAGCTGTTAGCATCAGTGCCAGGACGGGTGCAGT
This sequence comes from Tetrax tetrax, assembly GCA_009806455.1. Classification (NCBI taxonomy): domain Eukaryota; kingdom Metazoa; phylum Chordata; class Aves; order Otidiformes; family Otididae; genus Tetrax; species Tetrax tetrax. The sequence goes on along the minus strand of WHYT01014459.1, from coordinate 67,130 downwards.
GATTCCCTCACCGCCCTCGGATGGGACGGTCCCAGTTTTATTGCCATCTCCACCCCACCACACCCACCACGGCCAGGGCAGTTGGGTCCAGCTTCCCAACCACTTCCTTCCCAATCACTGCTCCTTCCCAGCTTCCCAACCACCTCCTTCCCAATCACTGCTCCTTCCCAGCTTCCCAACCACCTCCTTCCCAATCACTGCCCCTTCCCAGCTTCCCAACCACTTCCTTCCCAATCACTGCTCCTTCCCAGCTTCCCAACCACGTCCTAAGAAGCCTACAAAGCCGACAGCAGCCCCAGGGGGCAGCTGCCGGGGAAAACCAAGGAATTTGCTGCGGGAAAAGCAGAGGGAGCTGCAAACCTTTACACCCCTCCAGACCGGACCCTCGGAGTCTCCCAGGGTGGTGCAAAGCCGGCACGGGGACAGGGCACACCTCTGTGTCACCAAACAGCCGTCGTCTCGTTCCTCCTCCTCCTCCCCACAGCCACCTCCGCAACAGCGCAAACGCCGCGGGCAAGTTTGGCAGCGCGGCGTCGGCTCTGCAGAACGAGATCTTCCCCTGAATGAAGTTTAGTCACTGTGGGATGTTTCCAATTGGAAATCAGGACAGTTCCAGGCTGAACGCATGCCAGCTTTCCACTTCCCAGAAATCCCATTTGCAAGCAAGCCTGTTGCCAGTTCCCCCCTTCTCCTCCAGCATCACGTAAATAAACGCCGCCCCAGCCCTCCCTCCGCCCCGGCGGGGAGATGCAGCCTTCGGCCTCCGGCTGCAGCCTCCGGCCCCGGCCCTGCATCCGTGGCCATGCCCAAGGAGGGAAGCCGGTGGGACAGGAGTCACTGAGCCAGGCTGGCGCTGGAGCTGGGCCAGTCCCAGCCCGGAGAGGGCCCTTGGCGATGCCTTTGCCGGCGGCGGCACAGCCCGGATGAGCCCTTCGCCGACGCACCCTGCCCGCAGCGTTTCCCTGAGGATGCTCGCAGGCGGCTGGGGCTGGGGACCCACATCAGGTTCAGGTGAGGGGAGCGAGCGCCGTGGCTGCCCTCCACAAGGAACTGGTTTGCTCGGTGCTGGGAAGAGCTGGAGGCTTGTGCCGGGTTTCCAGAGGGCAGAGATGGGCCGATACACAAGAAGAGCAGTCGGGCGCCGGAGAGGTGGGAGATCCCTTCACCAAGTGCCCACAGCAAGGTGGCTCCAGCTTTCTTGTGGGTTTGGGTCAGGGGAGGATGTTCCACATGCGCGGAGACCAGTGTCCCCAGCCCAGCCTGGCCCAGAAGTGACTGGGAATCACAGGAACGGGGAAGGGAATGTAATCCCAAACCTTAGCTCCTTTGGGGGGAAAAAGCCAGCTGCTCACTCGACTTGCCCGATGCGTTCTCCCTCCCCATGCGTCTCCTGCCCTATGGAACGGGCGCTGCGTGGGGACCGCAGAGGTGACATCCCAGCTCTGCACTACGCTGGGCATCGCCAGAAGCTGCTACAGGTCCCTCCTTGTTTCAAAATGAATTAGTGGCCCTGTGACACTGGGATGGAGGGAAGGACGTGTCACCAGGAGGAGGAGTGCTTTGCTCCAGGCTGGAGCCCGGTTCCTTACCCACCGCTGCTGGAGCCATCGGGGAGGAAGGAGCAGGATGGTGCCAGGATCAGGCTGAGCCACGAACCCACTGCCCCTGGAGAGCAGCGGGGGGGATCGCTGCCATCTCCTGGGCATCCCCACAGACAGCTGGGAGCAAGAGTATGAAAACCAGAGCCACCCCACGCTACAGACCAGGGGAGACCTACAACGGGCACGAAGAGGGGCTGCAGCACCCCCCGCTGCCAGAGCATCCTCTGGTGCTTGCTGGGTGCTGGCATCATCATCCCTCTCGCCACTCTGCGAGATGGCAGCAACTTGGCTGGAGGGTCTGGGGAGGAAGGGGCTATTCCAGGCTCTGGGAAAGCAGAGGGAGGCATGGCAGGGTCCAGCAGCAGGCTGCTTTAAAAAAGCCATTCTTAAAACATCACTTTAAAGAGAACAAAGCAGGCGAAGCAGCTGGGTCTCTTCCCCAGGAGGAGAGGGATTTTAGGCAGTGTGTCCAGGAGACTACAGCACCATTCCCCAGCCAGCTCAGCTGAGGGCAGGGACGGCGCCTGGCCCAGGTTTCGGAGGCAGCCGGTGGCACAGGGCGCGGGCACAACCCTGCCCAGCCGTCAGCCGGGGGGGTAGGATCCCACCCCGCATCCTGGCTGGAAGCGGAGCTGTGTGTACGCGCTTGGGTGCCTCTGCCCCACTCCCAGCCCTGCCAACCTTATCGTGCTGCCACACCTTCCATTTAGCTCCCTGCAAAGAGGTTTAACCCCTGGGAGAGTGCAGCCGGGCTTTCCCGCGTGCCATGCCCGCCGCTGTGCCGGGTGGGATGCGCTCCTCGCCTGTGGGCAAAACACCCCCGGCGTGCTGACGCCCAGGGCTGTGTCCACAAGCCCCTCTCCTCATGAGCCCTTTCCCCACAAGCAGCTCCACAGCCATCCTCCAGCAAAGCCCAACTTACCGGCTGCCCCAGCGCAGCCCAAACCCCTCCAGCACCTCCATCCCCTTCACTCCAGCCCTGGGGGCTCTTGGTCCCCCCCCTTACTCCCGCCATGGGCCAGGCTGCCAGGGCAGAGCACCCAGAGCTGGCACAGCCTACCTGTTCGCCGGGCGCTGCCGGGGCCCACGGCACGGGCGGTGGGCTGGATGCCAAGGCGGGGAGCCCCAGGCTGGTGGGGAAGGGGGAGAAGCGTTGGCTGCCTCCAAAAGCCACCACGTCCCAGCGCGGGCCAGCCGGCTGGGCTGATAAACGAAGTCTGAAATCTGAAACTGCAGGTTGGCTCCTTCCTATATAAACAGGCGCTCGCACAAACACACACACCCCTGTGCACGCCGGCTCTCACGCCACTCCCGCTGCTCCCAGCCACGCCAGGCGCTCGCCAGCCCTCTGCCGGGGATGGCCACGCCGCCCAGCTGACGGCCATCGCTGCCCGAGCCCCCCCGACATAGGTCCTGGCTTCGAACGCACTGGTACCAGCTCAAAGCGGAGCCTGATGCTGGTTTATGTCATGCTGCAGATGTATTTTCATTCCCCGGACAGCTCTGGCTCCGGGCAGCGCGAGCGGGCTCTCTGCTTTGGGAAAGGAGCAGGGACTCATCGGTGGGCACCGGACAGGCACCCACCTGCCTGGGGGCTAAAACCAACAATATGGGAAAAGCAACTCACTATTTAACCTCATTTTTAACCTCATAAAATGGGTCAGAGGGACTCAGCACCATGCTGGATCACCTGACGGGGTGCCTGCGGTCATAGAAAATTTTGGTCCCCCTCACCCAGCAGCGATGGGCAGTGATGCTGTGCACGACACGGGGTGGTGGGTGGGTGCCCATCACCGTCCCTCCTGAGAAGGGAGGTGCTCCCTGGCTGAGCCCCACTGCCTTGCCAGGGCCACGGTGGCCGATAGCCAGAGCATGGCCATGCCACGCCACCACGGGACTTCCTCGTGCCAGTGCCACCACGGTCGCACTTCCTCCAGTTAGAGGAAGAAGAAGACAAAAACCTGCCCTGTTTTTCCCAGTTCCTAGGCTCACCTACAGCCCAGAACCGGGGCGGCCACATACCATCGGCGAGGCTGGGCTGCGCGCACGGCTGCTTGCTTCACCCCAGCTCCAGCCCGCGGGGAGAGCGGGGCCGTGCGGTGCACCCTGCTATGGGGACGCGGGGCCGATCCTGGGCAATGCCCATGGGAAAGGGGAGTCCCAAAACTGCTTTGCCTGCTGGGGGTGAGGCCACTCCACGGCACGGAAAGGGTCTCGGTGGGCGCGTCCACGAGAATCTCACCGTTGCAGGTGGCACCCCTGTCTTGGGGGGCTTGGTGCCAACAAGGCGCAGCTCATATTTGGGGGCTGCCAGCTCTGCATGAGCGCAGCCCGGGGCTTCCCTGGAGCTAAAGAGTCTCCATCTGGGGTGCAATGAGCCCCACAGTGCTCTGCGCCAGCTCCCCGCCCCGGTTGCACAAGCGGCCCTGGGGCGCTGCCGTGTTGCGCACAAACAATAACAGCCTGTTTATGAGCAGAGCGAAGCCTCAGCCACCTGCCTCCCGAGCTCTTACCGCCCCGCCTCGTCACGGGGAGGAAGAGCGGGAGATGCGCTGCTCGCCAGCCCAGACACCCTCTGCCATTCATTCCCCCCCTAGACCAGAGCCACCAGCTGTCCCCAGAGTCCCCACTGAAATGCTGCTGCGGTGCAGGGCACGAGGACCCTTGCTGGCACAGGCACCGGCACGGTGGGTCCATCCCTGACCCCCAGCATCATGCAAAGATACTTTGGAAGAGCAAATTTGCCTTGGGAGCACCTGGATTGCCCAGGCACAAGTGGGATGAGATGGCCTCGTGCAGGGATTTCCTCCCCAGGGCCACCCCACGGGACTTTGCCCCGACGGTGGGTCCTCCTGCCCCGCCGGGATGGCACCCACCGTGCCCTGCAAGCAGCTCTGGCACTGGGCAGCGCTCCAGCAGGAATGTCTGTCCTCCCCGGCTCCTCCTGTGCAGCACCCAGCTCGTCTTCCAGCAAACCACAAATCCCCTGGGAAGGGAGCAGAGACCACTAAGGTCTGGGGGTCCTGCCAACACAGACTGGGATTTTGGGGGCTGGAGGGTCCCTCGCAAGTACTCTGAATACACCACTTCTAGTTAAGCAGCTAGAGGAGCCCACAGTCATCTCCTTGGCCAAAAATTATTTTTTTTTCCACTTTCTTTTGCTTAAAGAGAATAAGGGATGGGGTTGAACCTGACAGGCAGTTCCCAGCCCCAGTTTCACAGCCACATCCTGCACCCACCCATGGGAGCTCCCACCCCTGTGCACCCACACACTGGGGAGATGAACCAAGCCACAGAGGGACCCCACACCGGTGCCCCCATCACGAGTCGGGGGGCTCAGCCCCCCTGCTGCCCACCCGTGCCCCAGCACCGGGACATCACTCCCCCCGCCACAACCCGCTCCTGAACCCAAGGTCCTGTTTATCTGCAGTGCAAGCACGTCTGGCGATAAGCCGAGCGCACGGGGGATAAGATAAGCCCCCGCGCCGCCTTGCTGCTATCACAAGCCCTTCCTCCGGCGCTGAGCCCCAAGGCTGAGGGGTGCTGCACCCCCTTAACCCCCCCCCCAGCACCCCTTTGCCCCTCGGCACACGTGCAGCCCCTCACTTGGCGCTTTAAGAGATTCATTACGCTCACAGTCCACCGGTTGCTGGTTGTTTCTGAATCAGACAATCCACTTGATTCAGGGGAGAGGAGAAAAATTAAAAATAATCCCCAAAAAATCACATGCTAAAGCAAACAATTTGTCTGGCAGCAAAGGTGGGGAGGGGGTGACGGGGAGGGGAGAGGCGCGCACGACCCGATCGCGTTAGGCTCGCAATAAAAACTGGAATTGCTAATCATCGCTGCTCAGCCGACCTGAAAGAAGAGATGCTGCCAAGGAAAACAAACCCACAGGACTCGAGCGTGGGGCACGTGGGCTTCACCCGGGGCTGGCACACACACCTGAGCCTTCCTCACATGGCTTCTCCTCCTCCTCGCTGCCTCTCACCGCATCACTGCTGCCTGTGCCGCCCAGAACCGGGGCTGAGCACCCCTTTGCGTGGCACGTCCCACGGCGGGAGGATGCAAACCCACTGACTCTTGGGGCCACCCCAAAAGTGGGGCTCTCCCCTGGTGCCCATCCGTACCCAGACCCTTCTCCCTCCCACCCAAACTCGGTGCCAGCCGGTGCCCGGGCACAGCGGGGGAAGGAGGTGGGGTGGGTTGGCATGCGCGGTCCCATTCCCAGGATCTACACACGGGATCTGCCAGCGCGTGGGCACCCCCACCTCCGGCGGAGCCAGCCTGGCCTTTAAAATAGGAGGACTGGAGAAAAAATAGACCAAAACAACCCCCCCTCCATGCATCTTTGCCTCCCAGCATCCGTGCCAAGGCTATAAATACCTGGCACTCCCTGTTCCGGCTGCGGGGTGGGGGAGTTTAAATGGGACCGGAGGGTGGGAGGAAGGCAGAAGAGTGGGGGTCTCACCCGGTGGCACTGGGGGGGACGCGGGGGCAGGATGGGGTGGCTCTTCCCCTGGGGTGATGTGGCAGCAGGGCACGGGGGCCATGGGCCGGGCAAGCCCCCGCTAGCCGGGTGGCCGTGCCAGTGGAGTGGCTGTGCCAGCGGGGACAAGCCGGGGCGAGGCGGAGGAAATTCCCAAAGGGCCCTGGAGGCAGCGGAGCGGTGCCAGGAGGGAGTGAAAGGCGGCGCTGACAGGCACCGGGGCAGCTAGCCAGGCTGGCACGGGCACTGCGGGACGCGCCACCTCCCAGTGCCCCCAGTGCCACCGAGCAGAGCGGGAGAGGAGACCCCTCTCTAAGGACATCCTGCCCCACATCTCCCCATCCCGCTCCCAGGAGGAGTGGGGCACCCGCCTGGCACCCTGCAGAGGAGAACTGGGCTTGGGGTGCGATGCTGGGGGGCTGTGGGGAGCGGCCAGGCAGGGGGGAAAGCCCTTTTAAGTGCTGCCCCACCACAGGATTGCTCCCTCATTACAGAGCAATTACTGACTAATTATATGATGGTAACACCCAAACCCCGATCAGGAAATGGGACTGCTGGCTGCCAGGCAGTGCACGCGTGCACAGGCGCACACACGCACCCCACCCCACCCCCCCAAAACCTCAGGAGCTCTCTGGAGCGGAGATAGGACACGTCAGAGGGAGGCACCTGCCCTGAGAGAGATCCCTGGCTTAAATCTCTGCCGTGCTGGCTCCGTGCCTCAGTTTCCCCACTTGTGGCAGGGCATCCCGCTCCCAGCTGCTGCCCTGCCTGTCCCCACAGCCACCCCAGAGGTATGGGAAGACCCCTGTGCCAGGCCCCCTCAGCACCCCAAAAGCACCCACGGCAGCTCTGCCTCGATGAAGAGCATCCCCATCCCACCAGCCCCATCCCACCGCCTGTCCTGGGCTTCCAGCCGGCAGTGCGATGCCAGGGCCAACCTGGGACAGGGCACCCCTGCTCACAGCCACCCCAATCCCCCCGTGAGCACGTGTCCCGGCCGGCTCCGAAGGGCAGGTGAACTTTAGCCACATAAATAACATTCCTGTTGGCTCCCGGCCGGCACAGCCCTTATCTGCGGAGGGCCAGCGCGGGTCTGTCCGCAGCCCGGAGAGGCCACCGGCTCTATCGCCGTGCCCAAGGATGCCGGGCAAGGGGACGGCTGGCTGGGAGCGCGCGGGGCCGGTGGTCACGGGCAGGAGCAGGACCCTCCCCATCGGCACCCCACGCTCACTGCGGATCCATCCCGGGCTGCTCATTGCCAGAGACCCTCGGGGACACAGTGGGGACATTTTGCCTCCCGTGACGGCAGCGAGGGACAAGGTCACGCCAAGAACAGATCGCAGCTAGCGGGGAGGAGATGCGGGGAGGACGGGGACAGGATGCGAAGCAGCAGCGCCGATGGCTGGTGAAGAGCCTGGCATCTCTGGGCACACGGGAAGAGACGGGAAACGAGCTCTTTCCTCCCTCCGGGAACTCATCACGGCGATTGCAACTGAGTGTTGGAGCCCAGAGGCCTCGGAGTTTGCACATCGCTCTCGAAACCCTCATCTCCCTGACAAGCGGGAGAGCAGCCGGCAGCCAGAGCCGGAGCTCTGGGCGGCCCCCGCGAAAGGTCACTGCGTTTGCACATTCACAAAACAGGCATTTGGGGAAAAAAAAAAAATATAAAAGGAGGCAAAAAAAAAAAAATCTCACACACAGCAGATGCGCCGAACGTTCTGCAGGAAGACGGGCACGGCAGAGCAGCCCACCCTGCCCCAGCCCAGGGTCCCCCCCAACCCCAGCATCCCGGACTTGGCAAGCTGGCACCATCCAGTTGGACTTAAAATAATCAGACGCAGGCACAACCAGCAGATTTGTATCGCCCGATTTGCTTTCGCTTTCTAGGCCCTGAGGGTGTGATCGTGTTTTCAAATTCTCTGGAAGAATAAAGGCTAGAAAATTAATTTCAGCGCACCGAGCAGATCTCCCACCCCCGGAGCATCCCCCTGCAAGGGGCTGCAGGGCTGCGTGGGACCCCTGCAGCCAGCCTGTCCCCGAGCACGGCTGCACGGGGGGACACAGGGACAAATGATGGTGAGCCAAAGATGGGGAGGATGGGGGTGAAAAGAGAGAGAGCAGGAGCCTGGAGCGGGAGCTGAGCCGCCTCCGGCCGCGCTGGCAGCGGGTCGGGGATGCCAACGCTCCACGAGCACGGCTGGAAGCAGGCAGCGCCGTCCTGCTGCCCCCCACACCCTGGCCTCATCCTGCACCCATCCGCCGGGCTCCGAGGAGCCCAAAAAGCCACAACCCCACCACCGGCAAGTCACCTGAGGATTTTCCACGGCTGGAAGTGAATCCCTGCAAAGCTGAGGGGGATTCACCTCCTGTAACCGCAGCGAGGGGCAGAGGTCGTGGTGCGGGAGCTGTGCCACGGGTGCGAGCGAGTGACCGTGCCGAGCCCGCGCCGGGCTCGCCCTCACCAGCCCCACCTGCGCCAGCAGAGCCCTTCGATCCCAATCGGTGCGGGCTGTAATCGGGGGGTCCTGGGAAGGGGGCTGAGCCCAGGCGTGTGGCAGCTGGGGCGCCCGGCCGGTGCCCCGGGAAGTGGTGAGCACAGAGCTCGCCGCACCGGCTGGTGCAGAACCGGCCAAGCAGGGCTGGGAGGCGACCAGTGTTGCCGGCACTGCCAGACTGGTCTTGGCTGTTCTACTGGGCGCCAGCCACGGGACGGGGAGCCCGACCCACAGCACGTCATCCCCCGGGGTCTCTGGGGCAGGAGCAGCGCTCCCGCCCCGGCTGCACCCACAGAGGCATCTCCCGCTCGGCCCAGCCCCAGCCGAGCCTGGCGATGCCGGTGCCGGTGACCACGCCACGCGGTTGAGGCAGTTGGCAACCGTGGTGCTGGGGTGGCCCTTGCGTGGCTGCAAGGCTCCAGGCCTTGGTGCCACCGAGCTGCTGGAGCTGATGACAGTGGTTACGTAAAGAAGCCTGGGAGAGAAGCGTTGGCTCCCAGTCACCGGTGACCGCAGGCAGGCAGAGAAAAACAGCAGCCTCCTGCTGCTCGGTGGCACGCGGGGCTCTGCCGGCAGTGGGAGGAAGATGGGTGCCGGAGCGGTGAGAGGATGCAGGAGGATGCTCGGTCACCAAGCCCCAGTCCCCAGCTCCAGGCTGGGGACACGAGGATGGGGAGGGATGGTACCTGGTGAGGGGAGACGGTGACAGCGGAGGGGGCAGCCTGAGCCCCGCGTCGGCCGGATCCTGCCTCCCTGCTCCGAGAACAAAGGGCTGAGCTGCAAAGGCTCTGGCGGCCACTTAATTACCAGCGGGACTTGGGGCTCAGAGCCGCCACGCTGCCGCCCGAGTCCCGCAGAGCCGGGACGGGAACTCCTCGGCTTTAAATAATCAGAGGAGCATCCAGCGGCTGCTTTGAGGTGGGGACATGGGATGGGGGAAGGAAACCCTGAGCTGCTCCTGAGCAGCGGGGCAGGCAGGGCGGACAGAGAGCATCCATGGCAGCCAGGGAGAGGGGCCAGCGGGACACGGCGCAGGGGGATCACAGACACGGCGCAGGGTGTTTGTCAACATGATGCCAGGCATACACAAAAGCTATCTCATTATCCCCTAATTAGTGCCTTGCCAGCTCCTGCAATTAACACCCATGCAAGCGGCTGCTGTTGAGGTAAACAGAGGGTTAGAAGCACCCTAAAGAGCTGGGGGCCCTGGCAGGGTGCAGACCACCCATGAGCATGCACCAAGGAGGACGTGGCCCCGGTGCTGAGGCTGGGAGGGTCCGACCCACGTCCCCCAGCCCCTCGGTTGCTCTGGGAGAGCCTGCCAGGGCTGGGCACGGTGCTCTCGCCTTGCAGGGAGCAGCACGGCAGCAGCAGGACCTCGTGAGGTTGGTGGCACTGCCCAGAGCATCCCAGGAGAGTAGGACATCGCCCAGCACAGAGCACCCGTGCTCCGCGGGGAGAGGAGGAGAGACTTTCTCCGGAGCTCAGCCCGTGACTCGGGAGCAGCCGGGGTCCTGCCGTGGAGGGGGCTGAGCTGCACGCCCTCCCGCACAGCGCGGGCTGGCGAGGTGTTTATTCCAAAGTCATCTCCTTTTAGAAACATCAAAGGAAAGCAATGGCCCAGGTCTTAAAAATGCCCTTTCTCCAGCTGACCCAGAAACGTGGATCAAGAGCTGTCTCATCCCTTAATTAAGAAGTTGGTGACTTTGAATCTTTGTTAAAGAGCTTTGGTGAATTCGCAGATTAAGGGCACAACCGGCCGCTGCGATCATCCAACCTGATTCCCTGCATGCCACGGCCGGAGCAACCTCGCCCGGCAGCCGCTGCTACCCGGGGAAATAAATAAAACCAGAACCACGCTGGAAACCAGGAGGGCCTCGACCTGCCTGTGCAGGAACAACCAATTCCCAGGGTTTTGTTTTTTTTTTTTTTCCCAGCTTGGCATGCTGGAAGGAGCAGGCAGGGCTGTGGGGGGGGGCGGTCAGACCGTGTGTGTCCCCTCCCTGCAGGTCACCTCTGCTCATCATCCCACGCCGAGGGATGCTTTCCAGCAGCGCCGTGAAACCAGGGGTGTTTTCGGAGAGGAGGGCTGGTGGGGCACACGGCACCCCCCTCCCCACACCGCGGTGCTGTGGGAAGGGGCTGCGAGGCCAGCGCTGGAGCAGGGTTTCCCCGGGCGGGTGCAGAGCTGCCAGATCGCGGGGAAAAAGGCGGCTAAAGAGGAGCCGGCACATTCCTCAACGTACTATTTCTGCCCGCTGCGGATTATCATGTTTCAAGGAAAGGAAAACAGATTGGGGGATGCTACTACAGATGCCTGAGAGAGAAAGAGAGAGGAGCAGCGGAGGAGCTGTGCCTTCCTCTCCAGTGAGCAAAGACGGGCAGAAGGAACCCCCAGCCCGCCGGATTCCCAGGGGCACAGATGGAGCAGAAACCAACCCAAGCCCCCGCCCGGCTGCTAAGGGTTCAGGCAGCCCCGAGGGGGATTAAGCCCCACGCAGCCCATCTGGGTCAGTGTTTGCGGCGGGCCTGGCCCGCAGAGCAGCGGCGTGCAGGGGTGTGCACACACGCGTGTGTACGCT
>WHYT01014459.1:22593-45363 GCA_009806455.1 Tetrax tetrax | reverse complement strand
GGGGGGGGGGGGGGGGGGGGAGTGTGTGTCAGACCGTGTATATCCCCTCCCTGCAGGTCACCTCTGCCCATCATCCCACGCCGAGGGATGCTTTCCAGCAGCGCCGTGAAACCAGGGGTGTTTTCGGAGAGGAGGGCTGGTGGGGCACACGGCACCCCCCTCCCCACACCGCGGTGCTGTGGGAAGGGGCTGCGAGGCCAGCGCTGGAGCAGGGCTTCCCCGGGCGGGTGCAGAGCTGCCAGATCGCGGGGAAAAACGCGGCTAAAGAGGAGCCGGCACATTCCTCAACGTACTATTTCTGCCCGCTGCGGATTATCATGTTTCAAGGAAAGGAAAACAGATTGGGGGATGCTACTACAGATGCCTGAGACAGAAAGAGAGAGGAGCAGCGGAGGAGCTGTGCCTTCCTCTCCAGTGAGCAAAGACGGGCAGAAGGAACCCCCAGCCCGCCTGATTCCCAGGGGCACAGATGGAGCAGAAACCAACCCAAGCCCCTGCCCGGCTGCTAAGGGTTCAGGCGGCCCCGAGGGGGATTAAGCCCCACGCAGCCCATCTGGGTCAGTGTTTGCGGCGGGCCTGGCCCGCAGAGCAGCGGCGTGCAGGGGTGTGCACACACGCGTGTGCACGCTCACACACCCCACGGCACAGGCGGCAGAGAGGGTGGTGCTGGTGCATCTGCCCCATGGCAGGGAGTATCCCCACGGCCACCAATGCCCGCGCAGCAGCTTCATCCTGGCAGTGCCAGGCATGAAACTCACCCTCCTCATCCTCGTCCCTGCCAGCCCAGCGGTTGCTCCCGCCGGTTTCTATGGGAACTCGGCAGGAAACCAGGATTTCCAGCAAGGCCAGTGCTGGCTCCGGCAGCCCAAACCCAGGCAGCGAGCTGGAAATCGTGTTTTCCTGTGGGACCCCCACGCCCGGCTTTGCCCAGGAGGGCAGGGACCCCTCGCTACAGCCCCTCTTCCCACACCAGGCAGGGTGATGGGATGCTCGGAGCCAGGATAGTGCTGGTGGCCCAGTGCAGTGGGATGGGTGCCATGGCCCACCAAGCTCCCTGGCGTGGGCTGGGGGTGCTGGGGCTGCTCCCCTCAAGCAGGCTCCAGCTGAGGCAGCCAGAGACCAGTCAGGGGGACAGGCTTTGTGCTCACCATGTGATTTTTAGCAGATGCTCAAGAATTTTAATGCCTGGCCACGTCCTCTCTGGAAGCCCTAATCCCAGCTCCAACTCCCTGAGGGGCTGGCTTAAGGTGGTCCTCATCCTCTCCCAGCAGAATGAAGGGGACAAGAGGGACCGGTGCAGATTGGCATGGGACAGGAGCTCCCTTCCCTGCGAGGAAATGCCAGCAGGATTCGGGGGAAGGAATCAGAGTGGCTGCATGCAGAGACACAGCTCACTGTGTATGCACGTGTGTGCACACGCATGTGCATGGCTGCGCAGCACGGGACGAGCCATACTGGGAGCAGCTCCTGTGCTCAGCCCCGGGGATGCACAGCAGGATGCACAGTGGGATGCAGATGCTCTTGACGTGGAGAAGTGGGAGAAACCAACGGGTGCTGCCGATTCCCGGCTGCAGAGCAGCACGCAGCGCCGCAAACAGCCTCGCCTGCTTGGAAGAACATCTTCCCCAGCAAATGCCACCCTGGTCCCCTGCGTGCCCAGCCCCTGGCAGGCCTGCCTGCACCCCTCCGCACCCCGGGATGGCCACGCACACCCTGCCTGACGCAGCTTCCCTCCCGCCTGCCTGCTCGGAGGGATTACGCAGCCGCTCCAGCAGCCATCTGGAGAGGGGAGCTGGCCTCTCGCACCCAAGGGACCGCGGCGCACGTCACGGGCGGGATGGCGGGGCCAGGCGGTACGGATCGAACCACGCACACGGGACTCGGCCCTCCCACGCCACAGCACGATCACAGCCCTCGGCGGATGGCAAAGACTCTGCAAAGAGGTGATGGAGGGGCCAGATCTCCCTCCGCAGAGCAGCACCGCAGACGGAGCTGGGGTCCCCACCAAGTCCCAGGGGAGGACGGCACTGGGCAGCCCTTCCAGCCCCTTCTGCTGGGGTTTAATAGACTCGTGGCGTATTTAATATGCCCCATCATGTGATGAATCAGAACCCTGTTCCTTCAGATCTAACAGCGGCACAACAAAGCTGCGATTCACTGCTCAGGGTAGCGGCTGCGGCTCGCGCGCCGTCTCCGGCACCGCCAGACACCTCGATGCAGGGGGGGCCAAGCAAGCCAGCATCTCACAGGCAACACGCACCCCCAAGGCGGTCCTGCTCCCGCTCGCTGCCGAGGAGGAGGAGGAGGAGGTTGACTCTCCCCTACCAAGCAGGCAGCGAGATGGGAGCCGTGAAGCCCAGGGAAGCGCTGGGGTCCCTGGGAAGTGACCCCTGCGAGATGCCAGATGACATCTTGGGCTCCATCCATCACAGCCCATCCTGGCTGTGACCCCAGCCACAGGGACCAGCCCCATATGCAGGGCTGGGGGGTCTGGCCCATGCAACCCCCTGGTTATGATCACGGGGGTCCGGGGGTGCTGGGCCAGAGCTCCAAAAGCCGGGTCTCTCCCAAAGCCTAGGTGCTCCCTGTCTGCGCATGCAGCCGGGTCCAAGCCCGGGGGACCCCAGCCCGCAGCTGTGGGGTCCGGGGACACAAGTGAGGGCACAGCTCAGGGGGTCTCCATGTCTCACCGAAAGCGGAGGGGGGTGCAGGGGGGGAGCCCGGCCCCCGGCACCCCGGGCAGCCGAGGAGGTGCCAGTCTCCACAGCCGATCCCGCTCTGGCGATTGGGTGCGCTCAGGGCACCCCGGGGGGCGCTGGGACCCTCCTGGCTGCGACACGGGTCCCCTCATCCCCCTCCCCTAAAAAAAGCCCCCCCTTGCACAGCTCGCCCCTCCGCCCCATGGCACACGTCCGCGACGGAGGGGGGGATGCTCTGCCGTCCCGCGCCCCCCCCCTCGCCGCAGCACCCGGGAGGAGGAAGAGGAGGAGGAGAAGGAAGAGGAGGAGGAGGAGGAGGAGGAAGGGAGCCGCGCCGGGGGCACTCACCGTGCAGGGCGGGCAGCGGCCGGGACCCCCCCGGCTGACTACGGGCGTAGCATCCTCCCGGGCAGCCCCAGCCCCAGCCCGAGCCGGAGCCGGAGCCGCAGCCCGAGCCGGAGCTGGGCATGCTCGGGGGCCGCCGAGCGGCACGTGATGCCGGGCTGGCACCGAGCGAGGCGGGGGGGCCGCTCCTGCCGCCCCCGCCCCCCCGTGCTGCTTCCCCCGGCACCACCGGGAGACGGGGGACAGCACACCCCCACCCCCACCCCCCCGCAGCATCACCTGGGGGGAGCCGCCACCGTGCTGCCCCCCTGCAGCACTTGGGGGGAGAGGGGAGTGGACCACAGTGCCCCCTCACACCCCCTGCATCCCCGGGGTACAGCCTGGACCCCGCTCCCCTCCTGCAGCCCTAGGGGAGCAGCCTGGACCATGCTGCCCCCCACATCTGTGGGGTATAGCCTGGACCCTGCTCCCACCCTGCATCCCAGTATCAGGGGGACAGCCTGGACCACGCTCCCGCCACATCCCTGGGGTACAGCCTGGACCCCTCTCCCCACCCCTGCATCCCAATATCAGGGCTACAGCCTGGACCACACTCCGACCCTGCATCCCTGGGGTACAGCCTAGACCCTGCTCCCTCCTGCATCCCACATCTCTCGGGGCAGGGGAGCCCATCTTTTCCCAGCCAGGCTCATGAGGCTCAGGTCAGGCAGCACCCGCAGGCACAGGGAGATGCACCCCCTGCACCCCAGTGAGAGCTGCCTGTGCCTGGGGGGAGGATGCAGCACGCAGAGGACGGGCAACAAAACAGCTCAACAAATACAGGTTGCTCTCCGGAGCACAAAAAGGCCACCGCTCGGTTCCCCGGGCCATGCCAAGGGCCAGTGATGGCTCAGGCAGGGTTGGCAGGACCCTGCCCCGGCCCCGCTCAGGCTCCCGGCCCTTCTGGGCTGCAGAGCCGGGCGCTCGCAGAGGCACTGGGGAGCTGCAAACTCCAGCCCTACGGCAATGGCACGGTGCCCTGATCCACAGCACTGCCCGTCAGAGCTGCCAGGGCCCACGGCCGGGACCCTGCCTGCGCCCAGCCCGCACTGCCAGGGGTTCAGACCCCGCAGCACTCAGGGATCCTCCATCCTCCGTGGGGAGAGATGTCAGCTCTCCAGGAAGAAAAAACCAGCATCTGCCCTTGATCCTATAATCCCCTCATTAGCCTCACGGCATTAGGGGCTGGGGAGGGGGTTGGCTTTCACTGGATGCATCTCCCCCTCCTTCCTCCACAGTGGTGGGCAAGATCCTCCCTCCCTGCCAGGCCACAGCAGAGGGATGCGGGGGTCCCCAAAGCTACCCAGTGTGCCTGCGAGTCCTCCCCTCTCCAAGGTCACTGCCCTCAGCCATTCCCCGGCGCTGCAGGCAGCGGGGACCCCCACTGCCCTCTTGTCACCCAGGAAAGCTGAAAAACAGCCCGGGAAGCCCATAAGCAACTGGGGAGCTGTGCTGCCTTTGGGGGAGCGAAGGGGGGAGGCACAGAGAAGAGATGCACAGTGTTGCACCATCGGCTCCCATCCACATCCCAACCCGATGCCACAGATGCGGAGCAGGCAGGAACGGGGTGGAAAAGAGCCCTTTTCCTTGCAGTTCTTCCCTGCAGGAGCACCCACCTGGGGCATGGGGCTGGCTGCTGCCCTCCCGCACCCCAGGCTTGAACGGGCGGGAGGGTTCCCTGCATCGCAGGGAGCCAGGGGGTCCCCTCCCCGCAGCTGGGCCCTGCACACGTGTGCAGCAACGTGCAGCGCATGCACCGCTGCGCCAGCCCCAATGCCACCTCGTGGGTGCTGTTGCAAAGGCAGGAGCCAGCACAGCAGCACACGACAGCCAGGGCTGGGGTGAGCAGCTCCCGGTCGGAGCCCCCCGCCTTCAGCCCTGCCCCTCTCCCTGCTCAGCTGGGGCATTCCCAGCCGGCGCGGTGCAGGAGCACGGATAATATGTCGAGCGCGCAGTGATGGACGGCTGTGGGGGAAGAAGATCCTGGCCACGAAGAAGCGTTGCAGACGTGCTGCAGGCAGGCAGCCTGAACCCGATCGGGAGGTTCGCCACCGCAGCCCTCGCCCAGCCAGCCCCACTCCCGGCGACGTTTGTGGCCGCGCCACTTGAACGTGGGGCTGATCCAAGGACACCTTGGCTCTGCTCGACAGATTAGACCGGATAATCCCGGCACTTCGCTCCAGCCCGCAGCCCACCTTGGGATCTTTGCTCTCGCCAGGTTTACTGCCGTCTGAGCATGCAGGGAAACCTCCGTCCACGCCAGATAGGGACGGGCTCAAAGATCCCATCTGAAACACCCTCACCCAGCGGGACCCGGAGCCCCCCGCGAGGCGGCGGCAGCCTGCAGCTCAGCCTGTCTAGACACCAACATCACCCCACCAAGGTCCCAGTTCCTGGACTGGAGGCAGGGAAGCAGGGCAAGAGGCAATGGGAAACAACCCGCCGGGATGAACCGGGGCTCTCGGAGCAATGCCTCAGGCCAGATGCTCACCGAGTTACGTAGGCTCCTGTTCCACTCACCCCGGTGAGAGCAGCCCTGCGTGCCCCCTTTGCACCACTCATCTCCCTCCCACAGGGCTTGGGTGCTGCAGGGCCCCACAGAAAATCCACACTGGGTTGCGGGGGACCTTTCCTTGAGGGATGAGGCAGGGCGGGGGGCTGGCTGGCTTGCCCACACCGCCCTGGAGCCCTCAGAAGAGACGTTTGCATTTGAAATGGTGACTTGGCACAGGAGCTGCCGTGTGTGCAGGAACGGGGCGAGATTCGCCTGTCCCAGCAGCGCCAGTCGCAGAATCCAGATGTCAGACGTAGCGCAGCGCTGGGTCTGGTCCCTGCGCGCAGGGACTGCCACGGTCACGCAGGGACGGGTAGCTCCAGCCTGGCCTCGCTGTGCCATGCTGACACGAGCTTCAGCCCGCTGCTAAAACTCGCCGTGTGCAGGGCTCGCTCACCGCAGCATCTGAGCAGTCTCAGACATGGCCCCGCGCACGTCTACCAAACCCGACACGCTCCTTTCTCCCTCGGGGTTTGTTCAGCTGCTGGGACTGCGAAACCATCACAGCCACGTCCGCAGCAGCGTGGGACAAGCCACAGCATGGCCACGGGCACCCACCCACCCAAACCTCGGCGTGCACTGGCAGCACGGATCAGATCCTGGCCCCATCCTCTAGCAACTGCTCTGCTCTGAATCCTCCCAAACCACAACTTCGCTGCCCTGGTCCTCCACGAGTCCAGATGACAGCAGCCTGCACCCCACTCGCAAGGATTTTGGCAGAGACAGGCCCGGGGAGCAGCATCCTCCGAGGGTGCAACGGCACTGAAGAGCAGGGGGCAGAAGCTTCTCCCCCCCAGCCCCTTCTCACTTACTTGATGAAGTAGAAGCTCCCATGCGGCGTGGTGTCCACCTCCCAGCCTCGGGGCAGCCCTGGAAGGACAGGGCAGAAGCACGGTCACCCTCCCTCCCTCTGCGCAGCGCTCACCCTCCCCGTCCGTGTCCGGCTGGGGTGTTGCACCAGAGCAGAGTGCTCGCCCCAAGGATCCGCTGCCGGATGGGTAGCAAGGCTCGTGTCACACCCAGGTCCCACTTCACCGGGAGGAGACCACCCCCTTGCAGGATGCAGCGCTAGAGAAGGGCAGGAGCTCATGGGCAGGGAGCTGTGGGACAATTATGACACTTGTGGGGTGCTGCATCCTGCTGTGGTCGGCTCCCAGATGCTCAAACTGCGTTTTTAAAGCAGCCTGGGTCCACTCCCCATCAGCAACAGGTCCCAGAGACTGCAGGGAGTCTCTCTGTGGAAGGAGACTCCTAAAAGCCCCCCTGAGAACAGTTGGAAACCCCGCGCCAGAGAGATGCGGCGTCGCCTTGCGCATCATTGAAAATCTCCACACCCCTCCAGCTGCAAGGCAGCTCCCGCTGGCTCAGCTTTTCGGGGTCCCCGCTGCATTCCTGGAGGATTTCCCTCCACACCTCCAGATTCTGCCCAGTACCAGGGAAGGGCAGAGAGCAAACACCAGGACGTGGGAGCCGTCCCTTACCGGCGCAGGAGAAGTGCCCGCTCTGGATGGAGTAGCCGGTGCCGGGGTGCACCCAGCTCGTGGATTTGGTCTCGTCGCTGTGAAAGACAAGGAGTGGGGCTGTCAGCACCCGCGAGGGCGCAGGGAGCCCCTTCCCATCGCCAGGGAAGGGTCTGTGCAACACAGGTGACTTTTCCAGCCAAAGGGATGGAAAGGTGGGATCGTAGGGAAAGAGGGGAACAGCATCCATCCTCGGCTGGGACAGCGGAGAGCCGCAAAGCCAGAGAGGTGGGGGGAAAGGAGAGATGACCCTGTGTGACAGGAAAGCAGCCGGATGCAGGGGCTTGCAGCAGGGGGTACCCCTTGTTCCCAGCCCAGAGTGAGCCCCCGACCCACCGCAGCCCCCCCAGCCATGCACCCAGCTTCCCCCGCCCCCCAGCGTGAACCCCATCCCCGCTCCGCACGAGCGGCCAGGCAGGACCGTACTTGATGAAGAAGACGCGCCCGTCCCCGCAGACGCCGTAGGTCCACCTGCCCGGCAGGTCCAGCCAGTCGATGTCATCCGCCATGGGGGTGACGGGTGGGGGGACCCGGGCGCAGAGCAGCCCCGCGCTGCGAGGAGGGCCGGCACCCGGCTCGGCAAGCGTCAAACAACTCCCAGTCCCCCCAGGAGCAAACACTTGCTCAGCTCAGACCTTCCACCCAGACTCTGTTTGCTGCAAATAACCAAGGAGGGAGGGAAAGGGAAAAAAAAAATCCCAACCAAACCCATCAACTTAACCCTCTCGGAGCCGGGGTTCAGAGGGCATCCTCCCAGCACCGCGACACGGCTCTCCAAATGACTCTTCAGGGCTAGCCCGTCACAGCTTCCTCCGCTGCCTACTCAGTGTAATTACCGTCAATTAACTCGGGGTGAGTAATTATGGAGTTGTTACTTCCCTCTCCTGTTCATTTTAAACAATGTCAAATTCTTCTCCCCGTCTGATCCGGCAGCCAAGCCGAGGCAGTATGTAGGGCACCCTGATGATTATCTGCGGCGCTTTCGGAGCTGCCCAATGGGTATTTTCTCTCTGCTGCTTCTTAGCCGTCAATTAAATGTTTTTTAAGGGCAAAGGTGGGGTCTGGGAGGCACCCGGGCTGGGTGGCTGCGAAGGAGGCAATCGCCCTCATGTCTCAGCGGCGCCTTTTGCAAAGCTTCTCATGGCACGAGGAGAAAGATGCTGGTTTGGGAGAGGTGAGGAGGAAGAAGCTGGTACCCAAAGCAGGGAGGAAGGGGCTTGCCTTGCTGAGCTGAAGCGCAGTCCCTACGTCAGACTAATTCCTTGCCAGGATTTGGGGAAACCAGTTCACCCAAAGCCTCAGGAAGGCTCTTCCTACAGTTCTTTGAACCACTGGGTGAGAAAAACACGCCTGGTTGGTCCCAGCGAGCCCATCGGGAGAGTATCTGACGGGACCCCGGGCGTAGCAGGGAGTGATGCCATGGTTCCGGGCGTTGCTTCACCTGGAAAAGCTCCATTTTTTGGGAGAAATGCTCGGCTGCAAGCTGTGGGCCAAGCTCGTGTCCGTGGATGCGAGCTGAGGACCGCACAGGCACGCGCGTGCTCGGACCCCCACGCTTGCGGCCTTGAGGGTGGGCTCAGAGCACGGCTCGCCGGGATTACGTTATGCCTTGGCTTTTTGCAAAAGACAGGGATTTTCGCCTGGGTTTGGGCTGACCGGGATAGCGTTACGCTGAGCCTGCCTGCCCCAGTTAGGTTACAGGCATGCTGGGGAGGCCGGGGAGTTGCCACCCTTATCACGTTACCATCACTGAATCCTGCTGCAGAGCGAAACATCCATCACCACCCCATCAATCACCGCCCGATTAACGACCGCGGCCTCACTGCTGCACCCCCAGATTGGGGAGGTCACGGCGGGATCCCAGAGAGGGGCAGCTCCATGTCCCCCTGCCTTGGCTCGGACTCCGCAGCGAAGAAATCCCAGCGCTTGATGCTGGCGGCCAAACCTCAAGAGCAGCTCGGTGCGGCGGTGCTTCATCTCTGGGTAACTCAAAACCAGGGGACAAAGCTGCCCCATTAAACTGTTCCCACTGTGGTTTTTTAGGGGGAACCCCCAAAGCCAGCCCTGGCCGAGAGACGGCTTGTGGCACGTGTTGGCTCAAGGCAGAAATAGTTTTATGAAGTCAAATGCGGCGAGAGGTCTGTTCCTAAGCTGCCCTAATCCTATTTCAGCGCCGGGGGAGGCACCACGGGGATAACCAGGGTGCTCCCAGGAGCAACGGGTCCTCCCGGCCACCCTGCCTTGGCAGCTGCTCACAGACGGGGTTTTCCTTACTGGGAGCAGCTTCTAACCCCAGTCATTGCTCACACGCGGTGTTAGTCCTCAGCACAAACATTTTGGGAACCTGGGTCTGAGAGATGCTCCGGGCACTGCTCCCGAGATTCCCGAGGTCTCTCCATCATACAGCTTTCAGGACTGAACTTTCAAAACTGATGCTGAATTATTTCTATAGAGATGAAACCAAAACCTTAAGAGAACCGAAACCCCACAAGCCCTCCCTGCAGAACCAGGGTTAGGAGCTCCCTGTGCCCTCACTTCTTCCCAGCCCAGGGTGAAACCTCTCCGATGGCAGGGTTATTCTCACCCAAACCTCAAGAGGATGCGGGATCAGGGTCTACGCCAGACAAACTCACCTGATCCTAAAAGATTTCCTTCCTTCTCTAGTAACCCCCAGGGAGGGATGCGTTCCCTGACCGTGCGGATTCTCAGGGTCCCCCTCGCTTCTCCGTGGCAATCGCAGGGCAGGGGACCAACGCATCCGCCACTCACATCGCAAAGGAGAAGGGGCTGGTGCAGCCCCCGGGGTGCTGAGGTTGTTGGAGGGCTCTGGAGAACCTTCAGCCAAGAATCCCGATCAGCTCCAGGCTCTCTCCTGCCAGGTAAATAAATCAGCTTTTATTGCTTTCCACAAGAGATTTTTTTTCCCCCTATTTATTTCTAACCTAATCCAATGGAAATTCAAAGGGGAAATACCAGCTGAGCTTTTTGTTTTCATTTGGTTTGAAACCCTTTTAAAAGCTCCTTGTTCGCAACCATCCAGGTCAGGGAAGGAAGGGGACAGCGAGCAGGCACGCACCGAGGTTTTCTTCGCAAAACCACTCGCGTTCACCGTCTTCACCGATGGTCCCAGGGATGTTCCCCAGCTTTGGGCACCGCCACCTCTGCCTGGTGTCCATCCTTTAGCAGGGATGCAGAGGGACAGGGAAGCCACCAGTCTCCCATGGGACCATTCTGAGAGCAGGAGCCCACCAGCGGGGAACTGGTTTTGTGCTGGGAGAAGATGGAGAAGAAAGCCCAGCAGATGTATTCGCTGTAGCAAGAAAGACCATGCTCTGGAGACGCGTGGCTGCTGGCCAGCCCAGGGACACCAGGTCACCCTCATATGAGGTGCTGGTTTGGGCAGAAGGATTTAATTTGCCAGTGTGCCAGGAGCAGCCCGGCACCGCGGTCCCTGCGGAGCAGCCGCCGGCAGCCACCTCCTCCTCCTCCATCCACACAGCGCCAAGCCTTCGCTCCCAGCCACGGCGGGACCACGCGGAGAACAAAAGGCAGAGGGAGCGAAGCACGCGGAAAAGGGCTGCGCTGGGTGAGCAACGGCCTGACGCAGGCACCGCTGCGGCTCAGTTGTGGTCAGAGAGGACGTCTGGCCCCGGCTGCTGCCTGACACCCAGCCCGTCGCGGGTGACCTGCCCTGCCCGGGACGGCAAACGAAGGCCGAGGAAGTTTCCTGCATGGACACCTCGTGGGTCAGATGTTAGGAATGCCACAAAACTGGGTGTTTCTGCACAGAAAGGGATGGTTATTGTGCTTGCCCCACATTTGCTCGTCCCGCCCTGATGCTCACCCAGAGCAAGGCAGCACAGCACCTTCTGGCCACCACGGAGGAGGGATGGGTGGGAGAGGGCTCTGAGTAGAGGACCCCACTTGTCCGGAAGCGCCTTGGGGTGACGGTGGCCCTGGCAGTGTTGCCAGCTGTGACTCCCGTGCTGCCGTACAGTTCTGGCACCATCTCCTGGACAAAAGCTTCTCCAGAAACGCAACCAGGAAACACAGTTGCAGAATGAATCAGCCAAGCACTTCCACTGGACTCAACCTGATGCACCCTGAGATGCACATTGTGTCTCCTCCCCGACTGCTAATGCAGTCTGCCCCTCGTAACTTAGAATCAGGGAGTAGTTTGGGTTGGAAGGGACTGTTAAAGCCCACCCAGTCCAACCCCCCTGCCAGGAGCAGGGACATCTCCAACCACATCAGGTTGCTCAGAGCCCCAGCCAACCTGGCCTGGAATGTTTCCAGGGATGGGGCATCCACCACTTCTCTGGGCAACCTGGGACACTGCTCCACCACCCTCAGCATAAAAACATTCTTCCTTATGTCCAATCTGAATCTACCTCCCTCTGTTTTAAAACCATTACCCCTCATCCTGTCACCCCAGGCCCTGCTGAAGAGTCTCTCCCCACCTTCCCTGCAGCCCCCTTTGGGCACTGGGAGCCGCTCTCAGCTCTCCCCGGAGCCTCCTCTTCTCCAGGCTGAACAGCCCCAGCTCTCCCAGCCTGGCCTCACAGCAGAGCTGCTCCAGCCCTCTCAGCATCTCCCTGGCCTCCTCTGGACCCTCTCCAACTGGTCCACACCCTTCTGATATTGGGGGCTCCAGAGCTGGACACAGCACTGCAGGAGTGGTCTTCAAGCTGTTGTCTCCTCCCTCCCCATCACTCCACACACAGCCCATCCAACTGCTCAAAGGCCTCACCTGGGAGCCAGGCTGGGGACACGATGGCCATCCCACCGCCGTGCTTCGCAATACCAGGGCAGGCAGGGGCACACTGCTCCCTCTCGGCTTTCCCAGCTTGAGCACAGGGACCAGGAATCACCTCAAGCGAGAGGGAGTTGCTAAGCAAAAAGCTTAATTGCTTCATATTCTTTATGTCTGGTTGTAAACTGCTTGTAATTTGATAGATGGTGCCAGGGAACGCCGCTGCCGGGAACGCCGGTGGGTGCTGCTCAGTGGATCCTACCGGGCTGGTACGCGGAAGCCCAGACACCCAGATGGCGAGCAGATGTTTAACAGCCTTTTATCACCAAGCCGAGTAACACATTTACCACCAGGCACGGCAACCCTCCGCTCCCACATCCACCCCGAGAACTCCAAACCCACGCACGGCTCGTTACCATAGCTCCCACCAGCCGGCATGGGAGCAGGCATGGAAAGGCGCCAGCCTAACGTCCCCCCAAGCTCTAGAAGTGAAATCTTTTTAACCTGCTCCCACTTCCCTTCGCCGGGAGCCTTGCTTAACCTCAGATCTGGCCTAAATTATCTCAGCGACCTGAAAGGAGAAGCCTGGTGCGTGAGAAGGGAAGGGGAGAAGGTGCTGAATCCAAATGCCCCCACCGGTCTTTGTTTCTTCCCAGCACAAAGTCCCTGCAAGAGAGCTGGGACGAATCCCAGCCGCTCGCAGGCAGAGGCTGCTCTCTGCATGCAAAAGGGCTGCAGCCGGTAGCTGTTTTCTGTTCCCGATGAGATGCCTGCTCTCTCGGCGATGGGGAAGGAAGCCAGTCGGCGTTTCCCACGGGGCAAGGAGCCGCTTGGCGGGGCTGTCACGCAGCAGCGGGACAGGAGGAGCTGCTCAAAGCGATGTCAGACATGCTGCTGCCATTACAAAAACTCCACAGCCCCATCCAGCACCAAAGCCCTCTTTTCCAAGCAGAACCTTTCTTGGCTCTGCTCTGTGTGGATCAGTTATTCCTTATGGCAGCTCTCTTCCCTAAAGACAGGCGTTCAGATTTACCTTAGGACGGCACCATCCGAACAGTCCATTTCCACAGGGAAGGGTTGGGTTGGAGATTTTTTTTTTTTCCTGCGAGAACCGACACACCTAGCGATGGCAAGAATGGAGAAGACAGTTAATGTGTGCAGCCAAACACCGCACGCTGTCCTGAAAACAACCAACAGTCCGGGAAAGCAATGGATCTCTGATGTGCTCGTGCAGCTGGGGCAGCTACAGAGCAGCCAGTGTTTTTATTGCTGACAGCCTCATCGCCAGCATTGGCGGAGGGGCAGATGGACGCCTGCTCCTAATGGGCTCTGAGAGTTTATACCCTCAAGACTAATGGCACAGCTTTTACAAGACTTCACTTCCCCACCAGCACCAGACAGGCTGAAATAAACCCTGGATTATATCCCAGTTACAGCCCGAAAGGTCAAGGCTGTGCTGGACTTTCCCTGGAATTGCCATCGCGCTCAGTGTCATTGCCTTCTCCTGCCTGCCAGTTTCAGAAGAAACTTGTTTTTGTGGGGCCAAACCAGCACTGCAGCAGTTTTAATTTGCAAATGGCATTTTAGTGGATGCAGTCAGTAGCGACTACAAAAATAGCAGCTTATTTACTCCCCACGTGCTTTGCTGACAAACAAGTTCTTCAGTCCCGTGGAGAAGATACAGCTACCACAGCAAGAACAATTCTACTCTAACACAGATAAATTGTCAGCTAAACTCCAACTGCAGACCTCAGTGCTGAGAGAATAAAGAAACCCCAGCGGTATTTCTACATTCCAGATGGCATCTGGATGCGCTGCCAGATTACACAGATTACATTTAGCACATAAACCGCATTTCTTTAAGCTCACTGAGTAAAGAGAAATCACAATGTTCATTTTTAAGGCAGATTTGAGTCAGCAGAATGGGTGAATGACTTTAAAGCAGTGTTTTTCCTTGTCTAGTCCAGCAGTTTTCTCTCCATACAGAAACATACTCTAAAAGAAACAAACACTGCACGAGAATCTTCTAGAGATGCTCAGACACGAAGGCTTTCCCCCAAAAACACTGCTGTAGAAGAGGTGTGACCACGCCGTGGCCCTTGAACTCATTCCAGGGATTCCTACGCCGTGACCATGTCACACGCGGAGCAGAGCCACCCGTGACGCTCGTCACCGGTATTGCTGCTCTGGAGGAAATTGCGTTAACGGGGTTTTGGCTGAGGCCAAAATCCTCACGCCCAGCCTGGCCAGCCTCATTTCCCAGTAAACCCCTGGAAAAGCTGATTTGTGCCTGGAAACCACTTCACCCCTTTGTGACAGGAAGTCCACCTCCGATTGCCACCTCCTCCTTCCCACCCAGCAAAGAGCCACTGTCCCCAGCAGCCCCAGCTGAGGGGCACAACGCCCCAGAGAGCGCCCAGCTCCTGCAAGCCATTCTGGCTTCCCACTCGTGGAAGACTGTGCCAAAATGATGGTATTCCCTAGTGGAAAAAAAACAGAGCGATAGACACAGCTTTACACAACCAAAAATCCTTCATTAAAAACAATTATGCTGGATAATGCCACCCTCCTATGCTCTCACATATTCCCAGCTCCTTACCAAATATTTTACGCCAATTCATCAAAACATAAACAAATGGGAACAAATATTTCATTGCATTACAGGCCAACGCTGCATGGCAGCACATGGAGAAGCATTCTAGCTCTTCTCTAATCGTAGGTGCCAATCCTCTGATCTTTCTTTGAGCCACTCCTACTCACAAGGCAACACCAAAGTTGTTTCAGTGCAAAGCCTGAAAATAATTCCAGAAAAAACCCTGATATACCTTCAAAACCGTGCAGCAGTCATATTTAAAGTTATGCTAACCAGCCAGCAAACTAAAACCAAATCTGAATATTCAGCTTCAATTAGGGCAACAAAAGATTAACATCCCTGCTGACACCACGCCAACACCTAATCTGAATACAAGTAATTTAGTTTAAAGCTTCATCAGTACAAGGAGCCCTTACAATCACACAGTTACTGGTTCAGAAGGAATTTCCCAGGGGAGAGTGCCTGCTTCATAACTTCCTCTGAAACACTAAAGGTTATTAAAAAATATTTAATATTCTCATAAACGTATGCGCACAAATCATGCTTCCACAGTTACCTGACATCTCCCCTGAGTTCTTTCAAAGAAAAAACAATTTGGCATTATCTTGCAAATATCTTTATTACAATTTACAGATTAGTTCTGAATAGTTTTATTATGTACAGAAATATAACTTTAGATATAAAAACCCAACAAACTCGACACAAATCAATTAAAATCTGTATAAAGCCAATGTTGAAGGTTTTCTAACTTTCTCTAAATTATACAAAAATAAAATCTGATAATTACAGTTTTGATTTAAAGTTCAACAAGTGTTATTTTTACTGTCTCACTCAAAGCACTTACACATGTACACATCCTGTATCACCATTTTACGGTATGTTGTAGGGAAACTGGTAACAGCCAAGCTTAGCTTGCTCTCAAGATGATGTTGTGGTGATGCATTTAGTGTTAATTTCTTATCACCTCACAGTGGATACTTTGAAAACGTGAGGTTTGAGGGGGGAAAAGCTTACCCAAGCAGGCATGTTTCAGTGAGAACCAGCAGTGTTAGAACAGAGTGCCTGACACACTGCAGGTTGGAAAAAACTCATTTCTCAAACCTTAGAAGCAGCACTTTTTAATCTAGTTTACACCCAACTTATCAATTCTGTTCATTTCCAGCTGTAGCCTTTTCCAAGCCTCTGCAAACAGTGGATCAGCATTTGCAGGTGTTAATTCACACCACTCTAGAGCTTCTTAGAAGCACCAATAAACCAAGTGAGTTGTCCAGAGTAACAGAAGCACCAACAAGTTCTTCAAGATCGAAGAGACTAGGAGAGTCACAGAAAAATGACTGTAGTATATTCTAGCAAGAGCAATAAACAGTATTTTTACTCATCATCACACTTGGACCATAAGCCAACAAATTTTCCATTGTAATTCTACATTTACCATCCCCCGTGCTTTGTCCTAAACAAAAAAAAACAGAACACCTGTTACCACATGAGACATGAAAACAAACTCCTAAAAATTAAGTTATTTCACAGGATTTGAGGACATAATTAGAATTATGATTTCACTACTAAAATCGCCTTCTGTAGGGAAGGAGAATCTAATTTTTTTTTAGGCCATGGGTATGAAAAAAATAACACTGCTTTCCAGCAGCCAGTCTGTAAGGCTGATTGAATTTCAGCTGTATTTTCAGTTCACATGACAACTCTACTCTAGTTCACAGTTAATCCTTGCAATTTTGTAACTGTACACTTTAACTTGTAGCAGAGAAGGTAATTTTTAAACTCAAAGAACAGACTTCATGCAATAAGAATAAAGTATAAACCCCAAAATTATGAAATTTGAAATAGAATTAAAAATAATGGCCAAGAAGATGGCACAATAAAGCAGAAAATTCAGTAAAGCTCTGTGAAGCTCTTCTGGATCTGTAATTTGCTTTCAAAAAATTTCTTTCTTAAAAATTGAAGTTATTAATGAGACAACAAGTTTGAAGTGTTTTTAGGATTCTCCCTTAAAAATGGAAATAATGCTAGTCAGCTGAATGAACCAAGTAGCAAATTCCCGCAATTTTGTGCGAACAGATAAAAATTCTTTGAATTTTGGTATTTATTCCATTGCATGACCTCATACCTGCTTGGATAACAGCCACACAACATGCTTCAGGTCCAAACTCAGAGCCAAGCAGTGCTGCTTTTTTATTTTGACTGAAACAACAATTAAACATCTGAAGTTAGGAACATAAATAAGGAGTGTTTTCCTTCCACCGAGGACCTCAACTTTCAGACCCCAAACGTGAAATGTTATTTTGGTACCAGACGAACAAAAGTGCAGACGCATAGAGGTACTAATACTGTCTTTTGGTAAAGAACAGAGGGATTTGTAGCCTTAGATTCTGATAAGTCAAAGATCATTATCCTCACCAGTACCAGAACAAGCATATTAGATACAAGAAACAGGAAGAATCCTCCACTTCAATCCATCTCCAGAAAGCAGGAACAATTATGGCAAAGTTACTCTAAGATTAACTAAAAAACAAGGGCCTAGCTCCCTTTATGTGGCTACGTGAATTCAAATTATCAGCCACAGCCTCGATACGTACCTTGAACTTTAATCATAGATCAGGACAAGGCCTTTCACTGCCCTGAAAGCAAAGAGGTTTGGTGCACAAGCAGCCAACACCCTTTGGAACAGTACTGGGTAAAGGTATTGTTTAAATAAAGACAAACCAAAGGGCTTGTAGTGCACCAGAGTTCCCCTGAATCCCCCAGTGTGCCAGACTGGAATATGAAGACATCAAAGCGTTACATAAACACTCAAACACTAGATTACATGCAAAACTGGGATCGTAAAAGGAAAGAACAAACTGCTTCGCACAGTGAAGTTAACATTATTAGCTAACAAAATTCTGAGACTTTTGTACAAGTTAGAGAAAATAGGGAACCACAAGGAAGTACCACATACCTCTAGAAACTTTAAATCAAAACTGCAATAACTAGGTTCTGAGCCCCATAAATATTTCCTTCAAAATAGGTTTTGCTTTTTCAAAGTGCAAAAATCCAACTAAATAGTCACCATTCTCCACATACGGCAGACAAGGCATTTTTGGAATGGATTTAACCTAAAGCAGTCCGTTTCTCAAGTGTTACTCAAAAGGAATGCAATTATACCACCCTTACCCTTGATGATACTCAAAAGGTTTGTCTGGGTGTCAAAACGGGACACACAGGTTTATTTGTTGGCCGAATATTGAACTGGGAGAAAAGTGTTACGATTCCACTTCTCTCCCCGTTTCAAACGAGCACATGCAGCTGCCACTTCTCGTTTTGAAGATGTTCACAAGTGCTTAGGGTCACACAACTACCAGATCATTTAAGGTGCTAGAAGAGATCAACCTTCTTGTGGTAGGTTTCTTGGAGTCTGTTAAATACTCTTTGTCTATGCTCTGCTGCAAAGCAGTATCCAATGGCTTCTTCTGTTTCTTGGATACGTTTCTGGAACCTGCATCCATCTCGTGCAAGCTCTTCCCAGGGTCCTTTACGATCCTCCTCACTGCTTATGTAATACTCAGTAACTTTTTCAAGGAAGGTTACCTGGAAAAGACAAGTCGTGGGAGGTTAATATTTATTTGCACATACGATGTTTTAATTTTTAACCAAAGTTATCAAATGCCTAAAATAGCAAAAAGCCTCAGATACGCTTCCAGTTCATGCTAGGTCTGCACACCACCTAGGCCAGAGTACATTTCACCTCTCAGCTTTAAAAGCAACCAAAAGTAGTGCTCAAACTACTACAGAGTTTCTAAACTGCAGCCTAAGAGGCCTCTTCAGGCTGAGAGCAGATCAGAGCACGTTCCCTGTGAAGTAACACCTCCTCCACATCAGCCCTGGGTTATAACCTCACACAGATGCAGTTCAAGCAGGTTACTCAGCGGGATGTGCCAGGACACCCACTTAAGGCTAGAAATATGCTACCGGTCAACATCTCTGATTGCTGAAGCTTACATAAGAAAAAAAAAAAAAAAAGAATCATTGTTCTGTAGAGTAAGTAATCATGTGAGTCAGCTTGTACTTCAGCACTATGGAAACAAATCACACTACGCTACGTATAAGGAAGGAACACTCATCACTACGTGACTGGAACAAACCCATCTCCCCAGAGCTGCTATCAAGTTCCATGTATTTAAATTCACTCAAGGAAATGAGTGAATTTAAGTAATGGAACTTAAATACGTATGAAACTTTCACTTCTCACTATTTTTAAGAACCATTAAACTATTTTTAAAGAACAAAGAAATTTATAGGCTTAGGATCAAAACTGGAGAGTATTTAGACTGTAACTATATACTAAGAATTTAAGTCTGTTATTGAGCAATAAGCAGAAGCGAGACTATTTCAGGCTCCTACTGAATTACGTAGCACTCTCCATTTAGCTGTACAAAAGGCACGAAACTGAAGGACAAACTGCCAGCACCCATCAAGTCTCAGACTAGGAGTGAAAGCCAAACACTGTTGTTACAGACAATGCCACTAAATTTGCTGCAAGACAGTTTCTTCTGAAAGGTCAGGGGAAAAAAAAAACACGAGGAGGTACAAAAAACTTGCTACTCCACCTCTCCATCTTAACACAGCCCTAGTTTCACACCCAGTTCACACTAACACAATGAGGAGTGTGGAGTGAGATTGGTTTTTGTGGTACAGTCATCTTCCAACCTTCACAAAAAGCATGAAGGTAACAGTTATGGAAGAGATGACCTACAGGAATAATCAGCAGTAGAGGATAAAGAGCCACTGAAGGCAACCTCTGATTCAGGGCAGTGATCATAAATTACTGCTGAGTCGCCTGCAGAAGGGCATCAGACCCCACACGTCCTCGCACAGCATCAGTGCATCTGCTAACTTCTGAGCAAACAGAACACTCCCAGGTTTTATGAATTCACAAACATGAACATTGCTGCTGTTTGATTGCAAGACGCTAGACAGGAAAGAGCCTCGAGCAGGATGCGTGACCGCCCCTGTCACCGCTCACCAATCTCTGCTCCATTTTGCAGACAGGGGCTAATTAAGGACCTGCTTTCAAGCACACCGAGCTGTTACATCAGCCTATCCCTCTGCGAGTTCCTACCTTGCATCCTTTTTACATCAGTCTAGGACACCCTTGGGCACAATTACCGGATTTTGTACCACCACCCTACACATTGCACCTACGTCATCATTCTTGCACCATGTCAATAGATTACAGAGTCAGACAACAAACTAGTCAAAAAAAATTACTACTGTTAAGTCTACATCTCTGACACACAGCGAGATTTTTAGGTCATAGCAGGATGAACTTACAGCAGGGCTCGTCAGTGCTACCATGCAGCACTTCAGACAGATGCTGACAGTTACAACAGACCTCTTGCAGAAACTGTTTAACTTCGAGTTAAACAGTTTCTTTTGAGACTAAAATACATTTTGAGACTAAAATGAGACATTTTCCTTTGAGACTAAAATATAACAGTTTATCCTGTGTGAACCATCACATGTCACTTTCCCCAGGAAAAACAGGTACGAAGGTAACTCCAAGCCAGGCTCTCAATTAAAGGAGTAAACATTATACAGCTTTCCTGTTCTGATAACTTGTGACACTAGCGTATTACCCTGGGGCTTGGTATCACAAGCTATTACTCGTACAAATGTTTGAAGTGTCAAGCAACACTCAAGACATCTCGCCTGAAAAGCCATCTTGTGCACCTGTAGCATCATAAAACTTACAAAAGGACAAATTTCTTACTATTTACCTGAATTGCACATGCATTGAAAGTTTTTTAACGCACAAACTCCTCATAAACACATTACACTTCCAATTTTTGCCTCAAAAGCCCAGTTACAGATTATTGCATTTTTATAGAAAACTGCTGAATGATAACAGTCATTCTTATCCATTCCACCTAAATGGAAATGGAAGTACTACTATACTTTATATTGAAACTTCAGCGGCTTACTGTAGCATGTGTTAACCCACAACGGGAGAGTTCTTCCTACTCCAGAAGACATTTGCTGTCTGTAACTCGAGCAGGCTTGTCACAGGTCCTAAACTGCTTACAATGCTCAAAGTCTCAACTACACTACAGGCACACAAAGGTCCTAAAATACTTAATTGACATTATTCATAGCAGAAACGGACACTTTCCAGAGGAAAAACTTATGTCACAGCTCTCGCCTGCTTCTCTGATGACGAAAATTACAACACAAACACAGAATGAAAACTACAACTTCAAGAGAAAATTTAACTTCAAGTCTAGAAATTTAAAGACCTGTGCCAGTGAATTTAAAATGTGTAAAGGACAAGGTACACTCATTTCAGTCAAATAATTAGACGATGAGCTCACGGGGGCATGATCTGCATTCCACCGTGGCTGGAATCCCGGCACAAGTGACCTCATCACCCACTCACGCACCACTCGGGGCAACGTGGGTTGGTTTGTTTTTTAGCATTCCCAAAACACAAAACCAAACATATACCTTTTTCCGCTTGGTACTTCTACACTTCTTCTCAGAAAGACTGTCATGCTGCACCAAGTCAGTGACCCCAGAGCTATGTTTTTCCAACTGCACCCCACAAACAGTTAAGTGACTGCCCTCAGAAGCAATCAAACTCTGCCTCTCCGCTCCTTTTAAACCAGGCGCCCCTTTTTTCTCTGCCGTTTGAAAGGCTGCCTTGAAATTTAAAGGATTATACGGATCATCTGAGGTACAGAAAGAGTTCCAAAGTTTCAAGTTTTCTGCCTCATCCACACTACTACAGTCCCACTCGTCCTCCTCTTCAGAGCTAGGGTGAGGAGAGTCTGATGACTCCTCTGCCCATGAAGAGTTTTCCTCC
Organism: Tetrax tetrax; assembly: GCA_009806455.1. Lineage (NCBI taxonomy): Eukaryota > Metazoa > Chordata > Aves > Otidiformes > Otididae > Tetrax > Tetrax tetrax. Next base: position 24,007 of record WHYT01014459.1, on the reverse strand, counting down.
TCCTCTTCCACATCTGACATATCCTTTCCCGGATCGCTGGAAGATGTCTGAATGGTGGCTGTGAAGTTCTGAGGGTTGTACGGATCCAAACTGTAGAAGGAATTCCAGAGATGAAGCCTTTCCCCGTCCTGGCTACTGGCATCTGAATCTGAGGAGAGCCCCTCGCTATCAAACCCATCATCATCATCATCATCCCAGTCTTCCTCATCATCCGCACTCTCCTCCCCACTGGAAACCCCCCCGATGATGTAGTCTATTAGTTTATTCGCACAAGCAGGTCTGGCCGAAACTGGAAGGTTTCGCTCTATTTTGGAGTCCTCATCATCCTCTTCAGTCAAAGCTTCCTCTTTAAGTGCCCCCTTCTCAGCTGCACCCCTTGTCACCTGCACCCTCAGCTTGCCCTCCTGCTCCAAGGGACCAGCTCCAGGTTGTCCCTCTGTGTCATTCAGCTCCTCGGGCCGCTTCAACCCCCCAGCATCGCACCGCTGCTCCCTCGGTCCCTCTACCTCTTCTCGACAAACGCCCTTGTGCTGCTGCTCTTCCTCCAGGCTGTGATAGCCGTGGTCCGGGTCTGGCACGGCCAGACCACCGCTCGCCAAATGCCACGGCTGGAGAAAAGCCAAGGGCCTGCTGCGGAGGAACTCAACCTCCGGCAAGCCGCCCCGACCGGGGCAGCCTCGCCAGGCCTCCGCGGGGACCTCGGCTCGCAGGGGCTGGGGCAGATGGCTCTTCCCGGAGCAGCAGGCTTGGCCCTGCGCCGAGCCCAGCACGTACAAATCCACACGCGGTACGGAAAAGGACACCAGGCTGCTCCGCATCAGCCCGGTTCCCCAGAGGCCCACCGGGAGCTGCGTGCCGCCCTCTCGCTTCTTCTCCAAGGGTTCCTCCGGCCACGGCAGCGTCTCCTCAGTCCAATCCAGCGAGGTGGCCGATTCCGACAGCAGCAGCAGCGGCGGCGGCTGGGGGCCGTGGGAGGGCGGCTGCCCGGCGGCGGGGCAGAGGGCACTGCTCAGCGCGGGGCCGGGCAGCAGCCGCTGCAGCAAAGCGGGCAGCGGGGAGAGGAGCTGCGACATGAGCCGCAGCCATGAGAAGGGCGGGCTCGCCTGAGGCGAAGCCCCGGCGGGGGCCGCGCTGGGCCAAGCCGCGGCGAAACCCAGCCGGGCCTGCCCCAGGCCGGGGCCGGCGCGTTCCCTTCCGCTCGGCTCCATGAGCGGCGGCGGAGGGCAGAGGAGGCTCTTCAGCGTTCCCAGCGGTGCGGTCGGACCTGCGGAGCGGCGCTCCGTCGAAGGGTTGCGGGGCGGCGGGGGCGGCGGGCGGCGAACGGCTTCTCCCGGCTTCTCGACTCCATCCTGCTGCGGGCGGTGGCACAAAATGGCGGCGCGGCCCCGAGCGCAGCGCCTCACCCCCCCCCCTC
>WHYT01014459.1:0-22573 GCA_009806455.1 Tetrax tetrax | reverse complement strand
GGGGACCGGACCGGGGGGAGCCCCGGGGACCGGACCGGGGAGGGGGCCCCGGGGACCGGGGGGGACCCCGCCGGGCAGCGGCTCCGCGGGGCTGCCCGCCCCCCGATAGCGTGAATCAGCCGTGTGTGGGCGCGTTGCCCCCGTCCCGCTGGCCGAGGGACAGTTCCCGGGGAAGGGAGCTGGAGTCCGGCCTGGGAACCGAGGGACCCGCGTCCCCCATCCCGCGGGGGCAGGGCCCACGCACCACCCCGTCCGTTTCACCTCCGTTTATTTTCACGCCGCCGTGTTACAGGCGGGGAGGGTGCCTGCTCCAGCAGCCCCCTTCCCCCGCTCCCTTCCCCGGCTTCCTTCCGCCTCCCGCTAGATACGATAGTTAAAACTTTTAATATAAAGGTTAAGTTCGTTATTCTCGATCCTGAGAAACATTTCGTCCGTTTACGGAGCTCTCGCTGTAAACAAAGCACCACAGGCACCAAGCTCGCACCCCGGCGCAGGCGGCTCGGGCTCCGGATGGCAGATGAGGAGATGGAGGATGGGAAGAGCGGCCGGCGGTCCCCTTCCCATGGCGTTGGAGGGGTTGGACACACGGAACCAGCTCCCCGCCACATCGCTCTCCTTTGGGAGCGAATTCCCCGGGATGGGAATCACCCGGCTCCAGGCAGGCAGCTCCCTACGTGTGTTCCCGCAGCGAACCTCCACTCCGCCTCCCTGCTCCTCTCTGCCCCGATGCCCGGCCGCACGCTACTCGTTATTAAAAAAAAATTAAAATACAGTTATCCCAAAGGAAAAAATACCCCCCCAAAGCGTCCCACAGGTCCTCCTTGCCCCTCCCTCCCCGCGTTGCTCCCTTGACACAAGGTAAACTTAAAAAAGACGACGCCTGCGGCAGCGCCCGTTGGTGCCCGGTCCTTACGGGCACGTCCCCGGCCGGGCAGCGCCGCGGTGGCGGTGCCGTGGGTCCCCAGCCCCGGCGCTGGGACCTCAGAGGGTGGCGTGGCCACGGGATCCCAGGGCGAACCAGCCCATCTTCTCCTGGGCCAGGTCGAGGTCCCGCAGGCGGATGCCGACCTCCCCGAGGAGGATGTTCTCCCAGAAGCCTTCCTCGCTCAGCACGCTCAGGCGCAGCTCCCGCTGCTGCAGGTCCCCCCTGGGGATCCCATCGTAGACCAGCTGCGGGGCAGAACGGGGCAAACCCTCAGTCACAGCCCCCCCACACCCCCCCAGCACCATCCCCAGCTCCCCTACCATCTCGTTGTAGGTGGGGTTGCAGGTTTTTCGGGCCACTTTGGTTTTCCTCTTGGTGGTTTTCTGGGGGTCGGGCAGGAGGTAAGTCTTGACGTAGGGGTCAGGGTCGTTGCCGTCCTGCAGCGGCGGCTGCGGGGCAGAGGAGGGGGCACCCCGTGAGCGCAGCGGTGAGGCAGACCCCCACCCCGCTGCCGCCGGGCGCCGCGCACCTACCAGCCCCCGGATGTGCATCACCATGATGAAGAGCTTGTTGTTCTTGTAGGAGATGGAGAGCTTCACCTCCCCGCCCACCTTCCCCAGGGGCCGAGCCCAGGTGGCGTCTGGAGAGGAGAAAAGGGGCGGAGGTGGGACGGGATCCCCCCGCCATCGCCCCGCGCGGTGCCAGCCAGCTGCCGGCACTGCCGCCAGCCCCACTACCTGCCGGCTTCGGGGTCGGGTTGGTGCCAGCCGCCTTCTCGTCCCGTGGCAAGGGGTGGAAGAAGGTGTAGATGAGGTCGCACTGTGGGGCGAGGAGGTGACGTTAGCGGGGATGGTGGTGACCATGTCCCCCGCCATTCGGGACCACTGCGTGGTGCGTGTGCATGGTGCATGCGACGATGCTTCACGTCGTGCCTTTCCCACCCAAGCCAACCTCATTGGTGTCCCCAGCACTGTCTCTCAAGAGGCAGTAGACCCCCCTCCACCCCGCTGGGACCCCCTGGGCTCCGCACCTCCGCCACCTCGGGAGCTGCGTGGATGAGGTGCCAGATGTAGCCGTTCAACTCCTCCTTCCGCCGCTCGGCCACCGCTTCGCCCCGCGACCGCCCGATGACGAACCTGCTGGGAAAGCTGCGGGAACAGACTCTCAGCGAAGCCCGGGGGGTGGCAGGGAGCCCCCGGGGTCTGCTGGGGGTCTGCGGGGGTACCTGGGCAGCAGCGAGGAGGGGAAGAGGAGGCGCAGCTTGTTGTGCAGCTCCTGGAACTCCTCAAAGGTGCGCTGCACGAAGGCCACCTCGCTCGGGCTCTCCCGCTGCACCTTCACCACGTAGGTCTGTGGGGAGACGGGGCTGCGATGTGGGATGGGGACCCTAGGGTGCCCCAAGCCCATACGGGGCCAGGGAGGAGCACCGGGACAGAACCACCCGAGTTGTCCCTTCGCTTGTCCCCAGCCTTCCCCACTCACGTAGCCCTTGCTGGGGTTGAAGACCCTCTCGTGGCGGCAGAGGAAGACATCACGGATCCGGCCGGACGTCTTGATGGTGTGCGTGCGGGGGGCGAAGGAGAGGGTTGGGCGGGCGTCGGAGCCCGTGAACTTCATCTGCGCCAGGTTGTGGATGAAGAAGTTGAGCTTGGTGGCCACGCTGCCCAGGCTGGACTCGATCAACCTGCAACGAGCCCACCGCAGAGGAGCCCGTCAGCGTGCCTGTGCCTCCCTCCATGGGCTCCCTCTGTTCTCCTGCCCCATCACCCACCCATGTCCTCTACCTGGTGAAGTAGGTGGTGGCATCGGCGTCAGAGTCCTGAGGCCTCAGGGCATCGTAGACGTACTTGAGGTCCTCCAGGTCGGAGAGCTCGGGGATGCCACAGGACAGCATCTGGGAGGCAAGGCAGGGGGTGAGGGCAGGAGGACCCCTCTGCCACGCCCAGGGGGGACGGGTACGTGCCCTCCCAGCTCTCACCAGCCCCAGGAGGTTGAGGAAGAGGTGAGTGTGCTTGCGGATCAGGTTGTAGGCTTGGCAGCACAGGTCGACGAAGTCGTGGAAGCGGCTGGAGGGCTTGTCCCCGCCGTTGATGACATATGCCATGTCCGACGTGAAGACAAACGGCGCCCGGTCCCTGCGTTGGGGAAGCAGAGACAGAAAGTGAGCACAGCTGGGGGTCACCCAGCACGAAATCGGGGTGAACCTCGACGCTAAAGAGCCACAGCCCAGCAGGGACGAGTCCAGGCCGGGCTGGAAAGGGGATGCCGGAGGCATTTCTCACCTCTTGATGTTGCCGAACATCTGTGCGTGGCCCAGGAACCTGCCAAAGTCGATGTGAAACATGTGGCCGGTGGTCTTGAGCATGATGTTGTCATTGTGCCGGTCGCAGATCCCCAGCACGTAGGTGGCCACGCAGCAGCCGGCGCAGGAGTAGATGAAGTTCTCCACAGCCTGGGAGGAGGGAGGGAGGGATGGAGCAACCAAGCGTGGAGAAAGCCTGGATGCGTCAGGAAGCGACACATCTCGTCCCTGGGCACAAGCAGTAGGGACCCTGCCAGGCTCCTCCTGACCTTCTCATACTCATCCTCCTCGGGGTTGTGCTTCTGCAGCCAATCTGCCAGCGGCCGGTCTTTGAAGGAGCCCGTCACGCCGTGCTCCACCTGGATTTTGCGTAGGGTCTCGGCGTTGGGGATCATCTCCACCATGCCTGGCAGCCGAGACAGCAAGGTGAGACACATCCATCCCGCCCGGGGGGCACCGAGACCCCAGCCTCACTGCACCACCAACCCAGCTGCTCCCCTGCCATCACTGTGGAGTGACAGCCTACAAAACCATGTTCCTACAGATGGGCTGGTGGGATCAGACCCAAAGGTGGACACCTCGCAGCAGCTCCTCTCTAGCAGAGCCCCAGGACCCCCTGTGCCATCACCTGGGGCCCGATGCTGCCGGGGGACACCCCGACACCGGGTTACCTCGTCCGCGGCCGGTGGAGAAGCAGCGGAAGATGACCATGCGCATGTCCAGCCCCTCCTGCACCCAGATCTTGTTCATGATCCGGATCATCTGCAGCGTCAGCATGTCCTGCCGCAGGTCGTCGCCGCACTGCGAGCCGGCGGGGAAGAGCCATCAGAGCCGGGGGGCGGTGGGGGCAAAGCTGAGCCAGCCCCACGCGGGCTGGGGCAGCCGTGCCGGGGGGTTTGGGCATCGCCGGGAGGAGACGGGCTCACCTTGAAGATGACTCGGATGTTTTCCCCAAGGGGATCAACATTCTGGAAGGAGAGCTTCAGGGGGACAGCGTTGGAGTTGAAATAGGAGCAGTCCTGCCGCGGGGAAGAAGGTGCAGACTGTCAAGGCGAGCCGGGTGCGAGCAGAGGAGCCCCCCGACGCCCTCGGCTCCGGCACTCACCCGAGGCACGATGCCCTTCACCAGCAGGCTGGGGCTGAGCGGCAGCCGGCACGACCCGTTTGCCTTGAAGAACTGCTTCACGTCCTCCAGCCCCTCGCGGAGGATGCCCTGCAGGGTGGGCATGGGACGGGGTGAGCATGGGACGGGGTGGGCATGGGACGGGAGGCTTGGCACACAGCTTGGCACCCCCCTGAACCCCCCCTCCCACCACCCCGGCACCCACCTGGCGCGCGGATGGGGCGGCATCCCGCACTTGCTGGGCCAGCCTGGCCAGCGTGTTGACGAGCAGACACTGCCGGTCAAACTCCTCCCGCAGCCCCTTCCCGCAGCAGCACAGCAGAGCTGCCAGCAGGTACTGGTAGCGGATGCTGAACTGGGAGTCCTTGAGGCCATCCTTCAGCAGCCTGCTTGGAGCGGGGGCACACGGAGTTAGGTGAGCCCCAGGGTCCCCCCCGCTGCTCCCGTTCCGCCCCCCCCAAACCCACCAGAAGAAGTAGTGGGTGATCTTCAGGTCACAGATCGCTCGCTTCATGAGGAAGCGCACCAGCGGGCTGTCCAGGTAGCACTCGTACTTCAGGGCCTGGAGGAGGGGCAGTTTTGGGGCACAGCGGGACCGGCATGCACCCCATGCCACATCCCAGTCCCACCACACACCTGGACCAGCTGGGGCAGGTAGTCCAGCAGCTCGGTGTCGGAGATGGAGTCGATCCACTGCACAGCCGTCCTCCTCACCTCTTGGTCTGGGAACCTGTGTCCGGGACAGCACCCTCAGCATCCCCCTCGCTCTCCCTCTCAGCATCCCCGTGGCACATGCAGCCCACCGGTGGCTTACGTGGCGTGCAGGAGCCCCAGGGCATCCTGGTGGCTCATGTAGGTCCACTGGCTGAGCAGGGCGTAGATGTCGGGCAGGCAGGCCCACTCCCAGCTGGGCGCGCTGGCCAGGAGCATAGGCAGGGCGCCGGGCGCCGCGTGGCAGTAGTAGCGCTTCTCCCACAGCCGCTTGCGGTCGGCGTCCATCAGCCTGCGGCAGCGGGGGGGACGGGGGGCACGGTTCAGGCTCAGGGCAATGGAGGGGATGGCATGGATGGCATGGGGGTGGCAGGTTGGGGACAGGGCATCCCTCTGCCCCTACTATGCATGGGTCACCAGTAAACCCCGCTGAGCCCTCCCTGCTGCCCCACCACAGCCCTGCCCGTGAAAAAAAAAGGAGTTGATGGAGAGCAGGATCCTGCCTGCATCCCCCCCACCACGGTGCTGCGGGATGCTGGGGGCTCCCCACACTGCACCTCATTCCCCAGGGGCCAGCCAGGACCCCAGCCCCCGTGCACAGGGGTGACAGAGCTGCCGCAGGGACCCCCGAGCCAGCCAGGCTGGCCCTGCACCCCAGGCATTTTGCAAGGAGCGTCAGCACCGTCCCGTGCAGCAGATCCCGGCGCAGCTGCCGACACTTGATCCTTCCGTTTATAGCCAGCGCCGGAGGGCTCTGGCCGGCTCGGCTGTGCCAGGCTGGACGAGGGGCTGGGCAGCTGTCCCCACTGCGGGGGACGTGGCTGGAGAGACCCTCCCCAGAGAGGAGCAGCTGGGGAGGGCAGAGTGCAGGAGGACCAACGCCAGGCATCTCTGCCAAACGCTGGGCTCCAGCCTTGTCCCCAGCCCCCAGCAGGGTCAGACCCTCAGGTACCCTCTGCCTGTGCCAGGGCGGTGCTGGGGGTCCATCAGCAGAGTCCCCCCCATGGCAGGGTGATGCCATACCCACCCCGGGTTGCTTACCAGTAGAGTGATTTCTTTTGCATCGCCTCCCGCAGCTTGCGCTGGTCCTCCTCTCCCAGGCTGCCGAACTCGTACTTGGGGCTGAATTCGGCCACCGGTGGGCTGGTGAACTTCACCTCGAAGGCAGACGTGGGGAAGTCGATCTGGGACAGAGGCAGAGGGTGAGCAGGGGCCACACGTGGGGTTTGGTACCTCTGTGTCCCCCCTGGAACTCCCCCCCGGCAGGACGTTACCTGCAGGATGACGCTGTCGGGCTGGTTGAAGTTGGGGGCACTGGACCTGGCTCTGGAGTTGTCCTGGGTCGCCGGCCACAATCCCAGGAGCTTTCGCCCACAGGTCAGGACCCTGGAAAAGAAGCAAGGGTGAAAGTCTGGCTCTGGGGGCTGCTCTGATAGGGCAGGAGGGTGGCACCGCTGCAGTGATGCTATCCCCAGGCTGAGCCAAGGTGCTGGGGACCCCCCTGCCCCGCTCCGGGGATGCTGGCATGGTCCCTCGCCATGCCCGCGGTGGCAGGACACCCCACGTACTGCCTGAAGTTGAAGAGGGGGGTGGTGACCCAGCCCAGGGCCTCGGGGACCCGCCGCTGCTTGTTGGCGTCGGAGGAGCTCCCCGGGGGCGGGATGGGCACGGCGAAGAGGGTGACGCTGAGCAGCGTCTCCCGCGGCAGACGGTTCACCTGGACGGGGAAGCAGATCCTGCAAGAGAGCAGCCGGTGGCTCAGCCGCGCCGGGGATGGGCGCTGCCAGCCCCTCGCCTTGGGATGCCAGGCGTGCCCCAGGCGAGCCCAGCCCAAGAAGTGCCTTTGCTGCTGGCACCAGGGGTGCCACGTGTCCCCCCGGGATGGGATGGAGGTCCTGCATCACGGGCGGACACCCCACGGCGGGCAGCTGGGTTTGGGGAGAGCCGGCTGCTCATGTATCCCAGTCCTTTCCCAGCACTGGGCAGCCCTTGTGCTCTCTGTCCCGGGAAGGTAATCGTGGGGCAGGGGGGCTGCCATGGAGGATCCCCCACCACACACTGACCTCGTCCCACGGCCGGGAGGGGCTGCGCGGGACCCCGGGGCCGAGGCTCCTCTCCGACGCTCCCGGGGAGCCCGGGGAGGCAGCTACATCCCACCTACGGGTGGGCGCGGGCAGGGGACTGCCCCACGGAGCAGACCCGCACGACTCCGCTCCCCGCCGACCGCTCGACGCCTGTCCTTGGGGGGCACCGGCACCTTCTAAAATTATCCTCTTTCCATCCCCACCTCCCCGTGCTGCTGCAAATGCCAGGCTTGGCCAGGGCTCGGCACAGCCTCCCTGCTTGCTCCCGGGGTTATTTTTGGAGCAGATCCCCTTTCCCGGGTGCAAACACGCAGGTCTGGGGAGGGCAGGGCTGGCGCCGGGGCCGGTGCTATTCCCGGGGATGACACAAGAGCTTCTGACAGCCGAAAAACCGGGGAGAGGTGCAGAGAGGAGCCGGTGGAGCAGGGGAGGAGGAGGAGGAGGAGGAAGGCAGCGTGGCTGGGTATGGCACCGGGACCCCCCTGCCCACCCCACGGCCGGGGCGCTGCCTTACTGCTGGTCCCATATGATGAGGTGGAAGAGGTATTTGTAGACGTGGGCCTTCCTGGTGAGCAGGGGGCTGCACAGCTCCTTGCCACCATGGCTGAGCGAGCAGGAGAGGTAGAAATCTTCATAGCTGCAAGGGGAGCAGAGGGAGCCATGAGCCCGGGGGGCTTTACTGGGGCAGAGGAGCTGGAATTTGGGGTTTCACCCCGCCACAGGGCAAACCCCATGGCAGCGGGGCGGGCAGACAGATGGGCTGCCCCTCTCTGCCATCCCCAGGCTGGGCTTGGGAAGGAGGCTGTGCCGGGGAGGGGGTGCAGAGCCGGGAGCCCCTGTCCCCATCACCATATGGCACCGCGCATACCATCACACGGGGGGCTGCCGGGGGGGGGGCCCTGCCATGTGGCAGGTGTCGAGCGACAATCCGGGGAGGGCTGCGGGGTGCCGGAGGTCAGGGGATGCCGGCATTTCCCAGGCTACCCGCTTTGTTCGGAGCCAGTCACCAGGGGGAATACATTAAGGACAGGACAAAGGCGAGGGGTCCCCGGCAGGGCGGCTGCTGCCGGCGTCGCTGCCTCGCACGCCCTCCCCACGGTGGGCTCCCGCCGCCAGCCTGGACCCCCACCGTCCCCCCGCGAAAGCGGGTACGGGCACCGAGGCACCTAACAAAGGAGCACGCCCGCTGACGTGGGGCGAGGGCAGCATGGCCCTGCCGCACCGGGGCCATCTGTCACATCCCCGGGGCGGCGGAGAGCCCGGGAGCGATGCTGCAGCCCCGGGGATTCGTGGGGTTGGGATGGGAGAGCACGACGGAGCCCGTCCCATCCGCTCGTGCTCAGAGGCTCCGACATCAGCTGGCTCCGAGCATCCCTCACCGCCCGCCGAGCACTGGCATCCCCACATTCCTGCCTTTTGGGAGGCTTGGGGTGGGTTAGCTCCTATTCCCGCCGTGCCTGCTGAATATTTGGGACAGGGACGTGCTCCTCAGCCACCCAGGAGAGTGACACCCCCGCTACAGCGTATTTAGCACGGGTGTGAGCCCCACGTCGGGGGAGCAGAGGCTGAGGAAGGTCCAGGCATCTGCCCTTACCTGGCAGCCCAGGTGATGGGGATGCGGTGAGTGGCGTAGACGGTGAAGGCGAGCGGGCAGGAGAGCAGGCGAGCCTCCTGCGCCGCGCCGTGCTCCCGGCTCCCGTGCACGGCTGTCTGGAAGTCGGCATTGAAGGTGCTGCAGTAGAGCTCGACCAGGTTGAGGATGGCGGCCGTCAGGCTTTCCACAATCCTCTCTGAAGGGGAAGGTGGGAGAGGGGTGAGACGGGGCGGCTGCTGGCCCCGCTGCCCCCCACGGCAGCCCTCTGGGGGGGGGATGCTGAAGGGACCCCGGGGCCAGACCGTGGGCAAGTTTCCCCTGGGACAAAATGGGTCAGAGGGAGAATTTCAGGCTTCCCATTTTGTTGAATTCACGGGGAGGAACAACAGAAACCCTCTTTTCTTAACCAGAACAGTTCCAAACACATTTTTGGCCTTAATAATTGAGGAGGAGGAGTTTGAGGGTTAAAAGCACCAAGAACTTGAGCCCGGAAGGGGAGGAGGAGAACAGAAATACCTCGATTTTCCCTCTTGGCCAGAACATTTGGATCCTGTTGAGGAAAAAAAAAAAAAAAAAAAGAAACCACAAGAGCAACATCAGAATCGGCCCCGCGCTGTCGGCGGGGAGCAGCTCGCCAAGCCAGCCGCTTTACGTAACCAGCCCGGGCTCCTCGGCTGCCGGAGCTATTGAGGAATTTTCCACGTGGTACAGAGGGAGGAAGGAGGGAAAGAAGTCAGATGTGAAAATGTGCTTTCCCTCTGCACCTCCGCACCGAGCCTCCCCAGTCCTCCACCTCCCAGGGACCAGCCCCTCACCCCGGTGCCCATCGCTTACCTTCTGGATTTTGGGCTGCATGCGGGAGGGGCAGGGGGGCATCTGGTTGAGGGCTGCCGTGATCTCCTGGGACTCCACGGCAGCCAGGGCGTTGCAGATGGCCATGACCGACTGGATCACCCGCTCCGCCTTCAGCGGGAAATCTCCCTGGAAAGCAGAGGGGGGGCTGACGTGGGACCCCCGGGCAGCTGAGGAGGCAGGGGCTGCTCCCTGCAGCCCACACACCACACATGGTGAGGTGCACTAGCCCCTGTCTCAGTTTCCCCTGCTTTCACAGCCTTTCCCCTTCTCTGATGCCTCCTTAGAGCCCCATAATGAAAAGGAGGAAAAATCTGTGGCAAATAAGACAAGGCAGCCCCAAAAATGCCCCCTCCATCCCTGCTGCTCACCTCAGCTGCCAGGAAAGCATCCACCTCATTGTGGAAGGTGTCAAAGAGGAGACTCAGGGCTTGCCTGGGGGACAAAGAGCAGCTCAGCCCCAGCCAGGTGGGCACCTGGCAGGGGGGGGGGCGGTCCCGCCATGTCCCCCGTACCTGCTGATGGTCTGCTTGATGGGTCTCTCCTGCAGATGGATGTAGTGGTTGAGGGTGGAAGGGCTCTGGTCATCATTTGCCTGGAGATGCAGAGACTCTGTGCCATAGCTCGGGCACGCACGGGTGCTCCCGCAGGAGGGAGGTGGCAGGGGCACCCCCACGCAGCCCCCCGCACCCGGGTACCCACCGTCCGGGCCAGGTCGCTGTGCACCCCCTTCCTCTTCATCAGCTGCAGGCGGATGTCGATGTCAAACTTCCTGCAGTGCTGGATGTACTCGTGGCTGCCCAGCGCGTGCTTGCTGCGGGGACAGGGACAGAGACGGCACGCTGAGCCCACAGCCCCTCTCCATCCCACTCAACACCCCAAAACCCAACCTGGGACGCCCCATCCCAACGCCCCGTAGCCAGGCAGTGTCGGCTGGGGTTCGGCCACGGCTGCCTTGCCGGCAAAACCGACGTTCGAGGCACAAGGTCGCTTGCACAAGGAAACCTGAAGAATAAGCTATTGTTTTTCCTCCTTCCCCTGCGCCCTCCGAAAAGCCGTGCCCGGCCCAGCCGGCGCGACGGAGCCGGCAGCGGGCGTGGAGGAGCCCGTCATGCCTGGACCTGCCCGCCGATGCGTGGGAAGCAGAGCGTGGACCTGAGGAGCCGGAGGATGCTCCGGCTGGCAGTGGGATGGGGGAGAGCCCCGGAGAATGAGGTGACAGCCTGGTCCCACTGTCCCCACCGCCACGGGCAGCCCCCCTGGAGTGGGACCCGCAAATCTCGCCGCCCAGACCTGCTTTCTTTGCTGGCTACGGCAGAGAATGAGCCGATTTAGCCCCGGCCAGCGTGGCAGAGCCATGGGCACGGTGCCGAGGAGCCGCGGGAGGCTCTGGGCAGGATGGAGCTGCAATGGCAGGATGCGGCGGGGGGGCTAGGAGAGGCACCCCCGGGGGCTCACAGGGCTGCACGGGACAAGGACACGGAGTCCGACGGGCGCGTGGCCACCGGTGCCGCATCCTGCCCAACGGCCAGGAGGATGAGGAGGAGGCGTGCGGGGACGGTGCTGCAGGAAGCCTTGCCCGCAGCCAGCTGCGCAGGCAGCCGCGCGCCCACGGAGCATCCGCATCCCGAGCATCCCTGCCTGGCCCTGCCTCCCCCACCCCGCGCCTTGCGAAAGCAAATGGGCAGCGAGTGACAGCAGCTCAGGGTTTTGGCACTTCCAGCGTCTCCTCCGCCGGGGGAAGACGTGGAAAGAAAAGATCGGTGACAAAAGGGCTTTATGTCCCAGGGCCCCGGGAGATACGGCAGCGCCTGCCCGCACTGGCTCCTGGGAAAACGCTCACTGGGGACAGGCTGTCCCGCTCCGTGCCCAAGGTTTATCCCTTTGGGAAATGTCCTCCAGGCTGGCAGGATCCATCCTGCAGCTGGGTGCTCCCCAGCAGCAGAGGTTTGCTGGCCGGGTCAGACGTACGGGAATGTTGCTGTACCCATAGTTCATTAACAGCTTGCACCCCTGCACACACATGCACTGAGCTGCTCGGCAGCAGCAGGGCTCAGCACCGATGGGAATAAACCCTTCAGAGCAGCCCAGAGCAGAGGCCGGGCTCTGCTCGCCCTCCGCACAGATACCACGCAGGCTGTCCCGCGCAGAGCAATTCCCAGCCGCCCCTTTAGGGCCCAAACCGGCTGCTCCGGGAGGCCGTGGCAATGCTCCCGTGGATTCCCGCGGCGGGGCCAGGCCCAGGGCGCCTCTCCAGCAGCGGGAGCTGGCTCATCGCACCGAGCCGCCGGGAAGGACGGCGTGGGCTTGTGCGCGTGTGGCTGCTGCCGTTTTCTCTGCAGAGACCCTCGGACCCCCAAATCCCTCTGGAAAAGCAGCCTTTCCTCTGGGAAAGGCATCCAGGCAGGGAGGGCAGCAGGGATCTATGCAGATCGCAGCCTCCATCATCAGCAGCTCTGCAGCCAGGGGAGCCCACTCTGATGCTCCCGTTCCCCCCACCACTCACTCCCCCCGATACAAGACCCTTTTCCACCTTTTTCTCCCTTTTAAAACAGCAGACTGGGAGAAGCTGGGCTCTGACGCTCTGCCCGGTGACACGGCTGTTATTAATATTCCTCCAAAGAGCTTTTTTGGCAGCTCCCTGGTTTTCAAGCCTTTCTCCAGGCGCGCAGGGGGTCAGCGTGACGGATACCCCGCCACCGGGAAAGATGCTCCCAACGTGTTGCTTTTGGCAAGAGCGTTTCCACAGCTCGGAAGGCAGAAAATGGAGCGGAGAGACTCCCGCCGCGCACGCCGGGATCGGCCCTGACCATCCGTCACACCCAGCCGAGGCCACGCACGGGGCGAGCGCTGCCGAGCGCGTGAGCCCCGGGACGCCTGGGTTGTGTCATCCCCCACTCCATCACTCACTTCTGCAGGAACTCCTCCAAGCCGCAGATCTTGAGCACAAAGTCCTCGACGTCAACGGCGTGCAGCTCGTCGTGCGTGTAGCACAGCGCCTGGTAGATGAGCAGGTCCACGGTGGAGGAGCCTGCAAGGAGAAGGAGCAGCACCGTGAGCCCCTGGGATGGTGGGACTCCATCCTCCAGATCTTCCACCCAGGTGTTGCCCTGGTTCACATCACCCCGGGACCCCCCCACCGTGATCGCTGCGAGGGAGACAGGCAACGGGACACTTACAGTCGCAGGTGAAGGTGAGGGGTTCCCGCAGGCTGTCACAAACCACTGTCACCTTCAGGCTGACGCCGTGGCCCAGCTGCTCAGGGCTGAGGTTGACAGCACTCCACACCAAGCCGGTGAGGGAATAGTCCTTGGTGCTGTAGCCGGACCGCAGCCTGCGGAGAAAGGGACAGGTCAGAGATGCTGCCCTGCTTTGGGTTTTGACCCACCTCCCCCAAAAAAATGCCTGTTTGGGGGCATTTTGCAGTGGGATGCTCCAGCCCCGGCAGTGTACTCACACATCCAGCATGTGGCAGAAAGCAGCCACCTCCTCATCCCGCTCCTCCGAGACTTCGAAGAGCTCGTAGCCGTTGGCAAAGGAGTGCGGCCGGGGGGCAACCTACAAGGCAGAGCACGAGTCTGTCAACTGGCTGCAGCATCCCTGGGAATGCCGCAGCATCCGAACTGCCGGCGTGGGATGGGGTTTGCCAGATCCTCCTGTCAGAGCATCGGGCACTGAGAGCCTTTGCTCGCCCCGGTGTTGCTGCGGCCGGGGGAAAGGCAGCTCTGCAGCAGCGTGGGGGGGATGTGGTCCAGCACAGGAGGGGTTCGGGCCAGGGGGGCACCAGCCACAGGATGCATCACCCGTGTCACCTTCCCCACGGCTGGGAGATGGGAGACCCAAGGTCTGCCCCCAGCCCCCAGCCCACAAAACTGGCCATTTCCAGGCTGTTTCCCAAAGCCCCAGCGTGGAGATGCGAGATGCCCCAGTGAGACAAGAGATGGGCAGAGATGGTTGCTGCAGGACGGGCAGGGACCCTCCCCAGGCCACCGCTGTGCTGGAGCAGAGCTCTGCCCGTGCCCGGCCCCGCACGCCGCTCTCCCGCCGCGGTGCTGGGGCAGGCGGCACCCCCGTGCCAGGCTCCCCCCGCGCGTGGGGGTCCCCGGGCCTCCCTCACTCTTTGGTAGCGAACAATGGCCCCACTGTCAGAACAATTAACCCAGCCAGCAGCTAACGGGAGGCAGAGAAAGGCAGAGAACACAGCAGCCGCTAAAGACAATTTTAATGCTCTTTTATAATTAGTTTCTGGCACCAGGAAAGCCGAGAGTGACTTACGTAGCCCCCCGCCAGCGGTCCCCACCTGCATCCCTCCCTCGGGGAGAGGGGACCCCGCGAGGAAGGCGATTTCTCCCGTTATCTATCTCCTCTCACCGGAGGCGGGATGAGCTGCAGCAAAGCCGGGGCTCTGTGCCTGCACTGGGCACCCCGGCAGGGACAGGGGACCCGGCAGCGCCAGGAGAGAGATGGCGACGGCGCCTTGGCGCGCAGAGGGGAGATATCCCCAGCGCTGCTCGACGGAGGGAAGAAGGGAGCTGGGATCGGAAAGGACGTTGCGAGCCAAACAGGAAAGCAATCGCCTGGCTCTCGGGAGGAGACTCCCGGCTCTTTCCGGAGGATCTTGTGATATTTCACGAGCTGGCGGGACACAAGCTTGCTGCAAACCACCTGCAGCTCAGCCTCCAGAGACACCGCACGCTTGCTTCCCTGGCACGGCAAACCCGGGGCGGCTGTGTCCCGTGCCAGCTGCGGGGCCGGGCACCGGGCTTTGGCTGCGGGGTCAGGCACCGGGGTTTGGCTGCGGGGTCTGGACGGTGCCTGGGGTCCAGCAGCGTCTGGGCGTGAGGGTGTGCGGAGGAGGAGGCAGCGCTTGGACGGCTGCGCACGGAGCATCCCGCCTGCTCGGCAGCGGCGGAACGATGACCAGGTGGGACCTGCCCCTCTGTTGGCTTCCTGGCCCTGGTTCACCCACCCTGGAGGGTTTTGGCCTTGACTATGCCATCTTGCACCCCTCGGGGAGCTGGGCAATTTGGAAAGGTCTTTTTAACCCCCAAGGATGGTGTCTCAGCATGCGGATGCCTCCAACCGTGATGCCCAAACAAGACTCTGAGGAGCCCCAGCGATGGGACAAATAAAACCAACCCGGAGCGAAGGAAACGCAGCAAAGCCACTGGGCTCCCAGCACCTCGGCTCCATCCCAGCCCCAATTCCAAGGTGGGAAGAGAAAAGCCTCTTACCGGGTCGATGGAGATCCTGCGGTTCTTGTTCGGTGCCACATTCTTCCGGTTGCCGAAGCGGGAGACGTACGTCCGCGGGGGGACCTGGGGGGGCATGGTCTTGCTCCGTGCCACCGGTTTGCCGCTCGATTCCTTCTCAAAGATGCTCCTGCCCTCCTTCCAGCCGCGGGCAGCTTCCCGCAGCACCTCTGACTCGTAGGTAGACTTCAGGTTGAGGCAGGTGATGGCGTCGTTGATGCCGCTGTAGTCGGCGATGCCGTAGGGATCCTCCTCGGAGATGCGGCGGCCGAGGAGCTTGCCGTGAGCCCGCTCGTGGGCCGCCGAGAACATGTTGATGTCCCTGGGTTGGGGTCCTTTGGAGGATGGGGGAGACCCCTTCCCTGAGCGCTGGCTCCCCTCAGGGGAGCTCCAGAGGGGGTTCCGGGGGGGCAGCGGGGGCGGTGAGAGCTTTTTGGGGGAGCCACCCCCACCGTCGTGTGGCGAGGTGCCATTGAGCGGCTCCCTGAGGATGTCGCCCCCCGACCCATCGAAGATGTACAGGTAGTCGCCGGCCAGGGGTCCCTTCAGCCAGGGCTGGGGGTCCGGCTGCGGAGGGCTGGGGCCGGGGGGGTGTCCATGCGTGGGGGGACCCTCGGGTGCCACTGGGATGTTGTAGCTGAGCATGGGGTCGGAGCCGGAGAGGCCGCGTGCCGCCTTGATGCCGGTGCAGCCGTTCCTCTCGGTGGGGTCGTCCCAGGAGATGAGGGGCCGCTCTCCCTGCTGCTTGGCCCGGTTCTCCTCCTTGTCCTGCCGCAGGCGGGACAGCGCGTCGTACTCCATCTGCAGAGCCTCGGCCAGCGCCAGCTCCTTCCGGCTGATCCCCACCGACTCCAGGGATTTCCAGTGCTCCCCATTGCCGCGCGTGGCGGACATCTCTCCGGGGACCGGGACCTCTTCCTCCCGGGATCAGGGGTCAGGAGAAAGGCATGCTGCACCGCCGGCCACCTGGGCGGAGGGGAAAGGCAAGGGTTAACGGCCTTAACGATAACTATAATAATAACTATAACGAAGGTTGGCTAATGAGAGTCGGGCTGGCAGTGCCAGTGGTGCAGCCCTTCCTCTCTGCAACGGAAAAAAGGAAACGTTTAGGGGCTCAGCGATGCGATGGGTTAAATAAAGATTTGGCTGCTGCTCGCCCCCACCCAGGACCTCGTAGCCACCAGGCAAGCAGGGCTGGTTGGCCCCGCCGCAGCTGCTGGGGCTGTTGCTGGAGCCCGACGTATTTCCCCGAGGACAAAATGAGACGCAGAGCTGGGGAGGGCAGCGGAGCCCGCGCCTGCAGCTGGGGCTGACTCAACCTGCAACCCCGCTGCCGGCACAGGCTTCGCCGCCGTGCCGATGCTCTGGGCTCACCCCGGGACGTCGCAGCTTTGGGAAAAAGACAGCCTCCTCCAGCAAACCTAGGGTGTTTTGGAGCAGTGAAGAAAAGATGAGAGAAGGGCAAGGAAGGGATGAGAAAGGGTGCCAGCATGGGGGACGGGAATGGGGAGCGGGCATCACCCCCTGCTCCAACACCCACCTGGCAGCCCCAGCCCCTCGAACGGTCCCGCGGGTCCCTCCCAGCCTCTCCGCAGCGCCCGGCCGCTGCACGGCCTCCAAACCCTTCAGCTGGGCCAGCGGAGAGGTGAAACAGCCAGACTGGAAACCGCTCCCTGGCCCCTGACCAAAACCCAGGGAGGGCGGTGACCGCAGCGGGGGCTCTGCTCTGCCCGGCCAGCACCGCGCTCCCTGGGGAAGGATGTTTCACCTCCTCTTCCCTGCCTAGCAAAATAAATAACGAAGTGGATGTTAAACAGAAGAGTGGAGAGAGCCCCAAGCCCCTGGAGACGGCCGGCACTTGAAATCTTTCGAGGTGAGAGGCAGCTGAGTGTTTTTGGGCTGCGGCCAGGGCTGGCTCAGCATGGGGAGGACACGGGACACATCCCACCCCAGGGACACATCCCACCCCATGGCACAGGGCAGCCACCTCCAGCCCAGGCTGTGCCAGTGACCGCCCTCCTCCGGCACACAGCGCCCAGCAGAGCATCACCATCGTCACCCGGATGGTCCCCACCGTCCCCTCCCAGCCCGGTTGCTGGTTGTGGCCCGGACACATCATCCATCCCCTTCCCATCCGCAAACGGGCCCTCCTGACCCCGGGGCCGTGCGGGAGCAGATGGCTGCTAATTAGCTCAGCTCAGGCTTCGTCAGCTGCGAACACGTTTCCTGCAAGCGAGGCCAGCACCCGGTAGGTTTGTCCCCCTCGCCAGCACGGGTCCCTTCTCAGTCCCCTGGCACCAGACTGGCCAGGCACCTCACTCAACCAGCTTCTTTGTGCTTTGTAACTGGAAAATGGCTTTAGGGGGGACAGGCTGGAAATGTTCCCCTCCCCAGCAGCTGTGGGCTTTTCCCAGAAAAATAGAAATCCCAAAAGCTGGCAGTTCTAGACTCCTGGAAGCTGAACAAAGAAAATCTGCTTTTAACCCAAAAGCAATAAAATCAAACCGATTTTTGTGGCTGACAAAGCCACAAACCCATTCTCATCTCCAAGAGAAGCATCTGCATCTTGCTGACGCTTTGAGCAGAGAAACGCTCCCGCCTGGACAAGCCGAGGCTCCCACACGGATTGGTGAGATGCAGCGGGACCCGCACTGGGATGGCAACAGCAAACCTGGTGCTGCCTCCACTGCGAGCCAGGCGGGCACTGCCAGAGCGGCCGGGACACAGGGATGAGGATGAGGAGGCAGGCTCAGCCCGTGCGTGGCACAGCAACCCTGTGGAAAGCCATGCAGGAGGGGGCTGCGTGCACCCTGGGGGATGTCACCTCGGCTGGGGACACCGCGAGCATCCCCAAGCAGGCGGCTCAGCCCCTTCCTTCCCAAACCATCCTGGCAGCTGGACCGAGGCGAGGCAAACCGCATGGAAAAGCCCCAAACTCTCCTGGTCACCCTCCACGTCCTCGGCCAGGAGCAGGACCGATGCTCAACCAGCACCTCCCGCTGCGGGCTCCTGCTCCTGGGGGCTTGGTGTGCAGATTTTTTCCTCTTTAAAATACTTCTACTAACAACATAGGGATCATTTTATGACTTCAAATTTCCTGGCATCTGCCGTGGTCACGTCAGCCTCGGGAGACCCATCCAGCTTGGGATCCCACCTTTCAGGGCAACACTGCTGCAGCACGCGTCTCGGCTGGAGGCGCACGGGAGGGAAAACCACTCGTCCACTGGAAACCCTTTGCCCTAAGCCCCAAATTATGGTTTAACACAATTTTCTTCACAGTTTGCACCAGCACAGCCCTGTAAGGGAGATAGCGGCAAAACCAGCTCCAAATCCTCTCTTGGAAGCTTCTTGCATTTTTCAAGGTGATTTCAGAGCATCTGCTGGTCGCGGCACGGCCCATGCCCACCAACCTGGCCAACACCCGCCCTGCTCCGCCCTGCTCCTGGGATGGGAAGGAAAGGGAGGCTTGCGGTGAGGCTCCCACGCCTGCACGCTGGCAGACCCCGCAGAGTTTATTCCTCAAATACCAGAACAGTTGGATCCGCCCAGGAGCAGCCCAGCCCCATGGCAGCGGTCAGATCCCCCCCACTCCGAGGGCTCCATCAGCCCCCTCAAAATCCCCCTGGTCCTGTTCCACGGTGGCTCTTGGGGACAGCCCTTCTGCAGGGCTTTGGGGCGGAGGATGCCTGGGCTCCCCGTAGGGCTTGGTCTCTCCCTGTCCCCAACGCCCAGCGTGGGTGGGACAGGGATGACCTTGCGCAAAGAGCATCAGGTTAGGGCAGGTGGGGGGGGGGGGATCCGGAGGGGCTCAGCACCACCTGCAGCCATCCTGTGCCTGGCAGCTGAGCAGCACTTGCTTGGGGTGGGGAAGGATGAGGGAAACCGAGCGGAAATTCATCCTACAGGATCCCATAGGGCAGAGCCTCTGCGTCCGGTGAGGGCTCGCTGCGCACCCCTGGCTCTCCCCATCCCTCCCTCCCTTCCCCCTCGCAGGCAGCTGCGGTGGGAGCGGATAGAAACGTCTGAAGCATCTGGGAAGACATCAAACATCTGAGGGCCAGGAAGCAAAGCCAGCCCCGGAGGGGCACGTCCCCGGGGTGTGGGAGCCGGGGATGGAGGTTATGCCTATCAGGGAGACAATTCACACCCATTTATAATCCGGCGGAGGGAGGAGCGGCCGTGAGAAGGATAAAGCACCAGCCTTCACCTCTGGGGCTGTGGGTCCATCCATCCAGCCAGCCCGTCCCGCTCAACGGGGCGAGGTGCTGCGTTCCCAGCAGGGAGGATGGTGAGGGCTTCCCTACTTCGGGGACACGGACCTGGCTGCATCCCTGGCCACACAGCGTGTCCCGGCCATGTGCTATCGCTCCCACTGCGAGTCACAGCACATCGTGGGGTTACAGAGCCCCTCTCTCCCGGACCCCGGGGCTGCCCTCCAGCAGTGGGGGTGCTCCTAGGACTGCGAGGCAGAGCCTCGTCCCATGCAGGTCATGGTATGGGGCGGGGGGGGGGCAGCTTCCCAGGGCCCTCACCAGCTCCAGCACCACCTCCTGCTCCAGAAGAAAGTATCTGCTCTCAATTCTCCTGTTCCTCTCCAAAATGGGAGGGAAATGAGGCCTTTTGGGACCTTCTGGGATGTCGTGACCAAGGAAAGCCCTTTGGGTGGGTCTCCGGCTGGTATTACCACACAGGCAAAACGCAGGATTTTCATCCCGGTTTGGAACTGGAGGTCCCAAAAGGGAACCTGGTCTCAAAGGTCATTGCAAAACGAAACTGAAACCCAGAGTGTTTCACTCGTGGAGCCACACTCCGCGCTGCCCAAACACCACTCGTCAACCCACAACCCAGCAAAAACAACGCTCCGGAAGTGCTGACAGTGAAAACGGTGTGATTCCCCCCCAAACTGATCCCAACGGACATTTTCAGGCAATTCTATTTGTTTTCCCCAGTTTGCAGACAAAAAGCCGAACTCCAAAAGCCGAGGGGCCGTGCACCTGGGAGTTTCCAGAGGGGATTTGGAGCTGGCTCCCTCGACCAGGAACTCTCATCAGCGTTGCTCCCCATGGCAGTGGGGAGCACCCGGAGCTCATCCCTGCTCCCCATGATCCAGCCTCGCAGCCAGGGGGTCCCTGTACCAGGCTCCGGCCCCACTTTGGTGCACAGGAGCCACCCTCACTGCTGGCTGGGCACGAAGGAGAAGGCTCCTTCCATGCACCCCGAAGCAGCACTCACTTCCAACCTGTTGCCTTCCGCACGAGGAGTTTCTTCCTCTTCAAGCTGCTATGTCTCCTATTAATAGCCGAGCAAAGTCCAGTCCGGTCCAAGCTCTCCAGAGGAGGCAGGATGTGAAGCTGACCGATGCCAAAGGCTCTTCCATCATTTTTCGACGTATTTCCACCCCTGGGAGGAAATCCTGCCCCAGGAAGATGGATTGGAATGGGAAAGCCCCTGACTCGGGGCAGCCGAAGGAGGGAGCTCTGCAGAGGAACAGCCGGAGCTCTGCGCGGTGGGAGTCAAGTTCACAACGGGGACAGTGTGGGGACACTGGGGGCAGGCGTGGGTGGGGGGATGTCAGAGCCCCACTTCACAGCGAGGTGCGACAGCCACATGCTCAGCTGCACAGGGGATGCTGAACCTCACCCAGCACCTGCGAAGCGACGGGGGCACGGGGAGGAGCGAGGGTGGGATTTTTCCGCAAAGCCACCCACCGCTGCTTCCTCCCCGGTGCTCCCACGCAGCAGCTCCAGGACGGGACCAAGACACCCATGCTTCAGGTTGCACTCGCGGTCGGACTTTCCGAATTACTCAAGGCTCGCTGCTCCGTCACCCAGCACCCGCCCCCAGGGCCAGGTTTTCTGGGGGGTCAGCATCCCCGGGGGATGCTGGCGGTAAGGCTCTCCCCGATGCGGCAGCTCTGGCGCTCGGTTCCTATGCAAATCTCGGCTTCCTCCGCAGCGAGCACCCGGCGCGGCGTGGCTGGCTGCACGACGGCACGGGTGTACGTGCACCCAGCTGCACACCGGCCCTTTGGCAGCGATCCTGCGTGCACAGCCTGCACGGGGGCTCAGCCCTATGTACACCCAGGACAGCCGTGCAACCTAAAGCACGACACTTCCCTGGCCTCGGCGCATTCTGCTGCACCAGCACCCAGAGGAAGAGTCCTGCCAAACTGGGATGGGCTGGTGAGCGGCAGCGTGCCACTGTCCCTGCCTCTGCCCTTCGCCCTGTAGCCCAGCAATCTGGGTGAGCCCGGAGGGATGGATCCCGCTGCTGTGATTGCAGCTGTGCCACGTGTTCCGCCGGGCTGTTCCCTGCTGCCATGGGGCTCTCGCTGACCCAGACGCTCCGGCAGCTGAACCCACGGGGTGCACCCCACTCCCCATGGCACCCTGTTGGGGTGCAGGGGGTCTGGCTGGCCCTGCGCTGCATGCCAGACCCAGCCCAGTCTGCAATGGGAACCAAGTCCTGAGGCTGCTCAGCCCTGCTCTGCCCACAGGATTTACATGCCGTGGGAGAGAGCCGCAGCCCAGGGACACACCACAGGCACTGGCTGGACACGCAGCTCCTCCAAAGCACCCGACACGCAGGGAAACGCCTCACTCGGGACGGGGCCATGGATGCTGCTGACCCTACAACCTCAGTGGTCCCTTCCCACAGCTCAGGACCACGGGACCCCTGGCCTCGCCGGCATCCCTGCCTCACACACACCTCCCCTGCCCCACAGCCCAGGGTGCCAGCGTGCACCGGCTGCGCACACGTCCTGAACGTGCATCCAGGCGACACTCGCACACGCACACGGAGCATCTACTCACACTGCAGCACGCAAGGAGGGCTGGTGCCCGGCTGCGTGGCTGCTGGGCTGGGAAGGCAGCTCCTTTCGGCTCCCGGCAGCGGCGTGGATCCTCTCCCTGACCTCGCTTCCCTTGGTGGTTAGAAGGGTGCTCCCAAGGCGAGGTGGGGCAGGCGCCTCGCCGGGGCGGTTAGCCCAGGAAAGCTGGATGCCCCATTTGCCAGGCAGGTTTCCCTCACCCCACAGCACCCCACTACCCCATCCCTCCTGCTTTGGGAGGAAAAAAATGATTTCTTTTCTTGATCACACTGGTGCTAGCTCACCCTGGGCCCAGATCCCGTGAACAACATCCGTGCTTGGCCTTGCACACGCGAATAGCTGTGGTTAAGTCAATGTATCTCCCTCGCTTAGGGGTAATAGCTGGCATATCTCGGGAGTTTACTGTTAAATACACGCATGAGCGTTCCTGCAAGTTCAGGATCCACCGTCGCGCAGGAGCGGAGAGAGCATCGCTGCTCGCTGCAGCACGCCCTGCATCCTCAGAAGTGCTTTCCCTGGAAAAGCGTGGGCACCGTACCTGGAGCCCACGCCTGCACCCTGCCTTTGGTGGGACGAGCTTCCCACACGAGCGCTGGCCTGTCCCTTGTCCCCATCCTTGTCCCCATCCCTGTCCCGGCGCAGGGGTGGGCTCTGACACGATGGGAAAGAGCAGAAACCCCAGCCCTGCCTCCCTACTTTGCTGATGGGCAACTTGGCAATTTGACGGGCACCGTTCCATTGTTTTGCTGATAAAAATACTCCAACTTCCACCCCCCCCACCCCACCCCGCCCGACGGTGTATTTCAAGAGAGCAGACCCCGCACCGTACCCCGAGAGTGAAGCACCCGGATCCCCCCCACCGCCCCGGGGGTTGGGGGGGTTTTAGTCCTGCAAAAACAGA
>WHYT01014458.1:36667-58397 GCA_009806455.1 Tetrax tetrax | reverse complement strand
AAGGAAGAAGAACTTGAGGGTTGAGATGAAGACGACTTACTAAAATAACAAGGGAAAACTACAATAATAACAGAATATAAGGATATTAAAATATACAAAGTGAACAACATATGTTTTCTCACCACCCGATGTCCCAATGACCGATATAGCCCATCTGGAGCAGCGATCACAGAAACAAAACCGAACGGCAAGCAAAGGAGCAAAAAGGGAGCCAGCAAGGTAGAGGGAACGATGCCAGCAAAACGAGGGAGAAAGATGGATGCCAGGAAGGCAGATACCCGCACTGGCCAACCCCCACTTATATACTGAGGATGACGTTTATGGCATGGAACACTCTCTTTGGCCAGTTTGGGTCAATTATTGTGTCTGTCTTTCTCCCAGCTTCCTGTATCTGCAAATTAGAGAGACTTGGAAAGCAGGACGGTGTCCTTGGTCTCATTCATGTCCTATCATCAGGGTGTTTATCAACATTCTTCACATATGAAATCCAAAACACACCAGCTACTTAGAGGAAAATTAACTCTATCCCTGTCAAAACCAGGACAATATCTCTGGTTGATTGCAGAAACAGGACAAGAAATGTTCATTTCAGGGCTCTTCCAGATTTACAAAACTTAATATGATAGTTAAAAATCCTTTTTTTTTTTGGTAAGATTTGGGTTTAAATGGGGTAGGAATATATCTATATCTACCCCTGTCCCTATCCCTGTATCTATGTTGTGCTCCCATGGCTTTCTCTAGCTGTATTAGGATGGATTCAAATTTTATCAAAGAATAAAATTGTATCAGCATTTCCCCTTTCATTTCTTTTCCATCCTTTTTTGAGGTCACTTGGATTTCTTTTTCTGCTTTCAGAGTAATCCACAAACCATATGTGTAACTCACTTTGATCTCCTGGCTATACAAAATGGATAAAATCCTAACCTGATGACAGCAGTGGTAGGCCTTTCCTTGGACATCGGCAAGAGCAGAATTCCATGTGTTGTGGAGGAATGTACAGAAGACAATTGTAGATAGCCAAAGATATGTTAAAGGCAGAGACTTGTGGTTTTGGTTATAACCCAAATTCAGGTAATGGACTTCTAATATTTAGGTTAAAATTAGTTGGTTCCTTATAGAGCTGTCCTAGGGAGGACAGAGGTACTCCTGCTTCCTTTTAACCATTTCTGGCTGAACCAGACTGTCCCTGACTTGAAGCCGGCCTTTCATTTGCAGGTACACTGCAGGCATGTTAAAAAGTCCCTCTCATTGGTTAAGAACAACCTCTTTTAGTGCTGCTGGGCCTCTGAGGAAGCTCTTGGAATCCTTCAAAATGGAAAAAAACAGGTTTACTGTGGCACTTGTATGAACAAAAGCCATCTCAAATGCAACTCTTTCAGCCTTATGTCAGGTCAAGATTGCAATGTCTCTGTGAGTTAATAAATGTTTTTCACTTACTATTAAATCTCCTGCAAAGCTATTTGTGTTCCTCCGGAATTTTTGCATTTTGATTGGTGGCCTTAATTAAGAGTTTAGGAGCACTATTGTCAGACCATTGAAATGCAAGTGGCTTTTTGTGAATAATTCAGAACTGGAAGTTTGAGGCAAGGAAATCAGTGCCTATTACCTGTGGTGAATGTTCATCGTGAACCAAGCTGTTTCTTTTCCTTTCTCTGAAGTCTGCAGAACAATAATATACAGCTGTTTTCTTTCTTTTTTTTTTTTTCTAAGTGACCATGCAGGAAGCAATAAACTAAAAAAAAAAACCCAAAAAACAAAAAACCCAGCTACACAAACATTCCTAAATCTCGGCACTGCAAAGGAGCTGATTTAAATTACGTGAATAATTTGTGAACATGTCTTTCAGGCCTTTTAAATTTAATTTATGTCTGTAGAAACCAGTTTGCAGATTAAGTCTCCATACTGATCCTGGCCCGGTGAGACACCTAGTTCAGACTAATTTGCTGCCGTAAGTGTTCTAGTGTGGCTGTTTTCTGAAGGCCAGTCAATTTAAAGTGAGGAATTTCCAATATAGCAAGAGAAAGAAATGGAGGTTTTTTAGAGGGATATGGCGTGTGGGTTTTTAAAGAACAAGAGACAATAAATGAAATGACTTGGCAGTGGAGGTAACTTTTCCCAAGATAAGCTGCAATTGTTTTCTTTAGAAAATAAATTATTTTTTTAAGTAAAATCAGTAAGGTAAAAATATCTCGGTATGGAATAGGATAGTTGTTTCAGACAAATCCCAGAAGTTGGTATTGAGTGGCTGCTGTCAGTGTCAAGTGGCTGCTGTCCTACACAGAGAACCCTGTGCCACAGAGCCCTTTAGGGCTGGTTTCTCTTCTCCCACCTTTCAACAGGTCCTTGGTTGGGACCACTGGGATGGCTTGGATGTGGCCCATGAAATCTGTAATGTAGCTACTGACAATTATCCCTAGGTTTCTATATTAGCTGATCTGTTGTTTGGGATTTCTTCCTGCAGAGGTAACTGGTTGAGAGCTATCCCAAATAAGAGGGGCAACTGCAGCAGTAATTAAAAAAACCCAAAACATCAGAGGATATTTATGTTACTGTCTCCAGTATCTTCTTGTTGGATAGCTGCTCCTGGATAACAAGATAACAGCAACAGCATTTAAGACTGTTTTGCTTGGTCTTTTCTGCTACAAATGGGTCTCTTTTCAGTGGTGCAGTTTTTTTTTTTTTTTCAGTAGTCCGGATCTTTCCTATAATGACATATTAATCTAAAAAACATAAGTGGCAAAAGTCAGGGAAATCTCTCCAGGCAACAATTTAACAGCTTTTTGGTAAAATGAAGTACCTGGGTCAAAGGTGAAGCCAGGACTTTTTCCAGGCTTTGTGGCAGCTCAGAATGAAAGTTGTATTTGTAATGGGTGATTTTGGGAAACCATGAGTACAGAAAGGAGATAATTTTGGTTCGTAAATGAGGTTTTAAGGCTGCAGAGTCGCTGAGCCACAGGATTCCCACAGCATCTCCCTGGTCAGGAGACCAGAGTGGCATCCTCCTGTGAGCCCTGCGCCACGCTGCCATTCCGCATGAGGCATAATACTCTCCCTGGATTTACAGTAAGCCTCTGTTTTGGTTGCTTCCTGCAGAAGGATGATATGTTCATATCTGCAGATATTAAATTTCAAAATTACTGTATGACTGTACTTTGGACTGGTAATTTTGCAGAAAGAGGCATTTGTACCTTGGAAGGCACAGCAATCAATGTCATCTGATTTCCCATTTTCTGACTAACAAAAAAAAATACACACATACATGTTGAAAGTATTAATATAATGAAGTAAAGCTTAGTACTGCCATTTAGTATGGAGCTCCACTTATACTGTAACAGCTGGGGATCTTACAATCTTCTAGCTTTAATGCAGTTTAAACTCTTGTGCCTAATAGTATAATGACATGTCTTATTCCCCACAGCATAATACTGGGAGGCTAAAGTAGGCAGGGAAGGGGAGGGGGAAATATTGGTCAAAAAATTAAGATTTATTATTGAAATTAGATTTATGAACAGAGGCTCTCACATCCCCATAAGATGATTTTTGGTTTTGTTACACTTCGTGTACAGTTGTGTTAGTTGATTTTTGGAGAAACTCATATGATGTGCTTATCTTATATACAAACTCGGAGAATTTACAAAATGCTGAAGCTGTAGAAACAAACAGCACTGTCATTTAGGAAATGTGTTGTATATTAGGGCATTGAGCAGTATTAGGAAGCATTTATGTAATGTAAATGTAAGCACAGCTGTTTGAATGCCATTTCCATGAGAACTTCCATATTTCGAAAATGGATATTCAAGAAAAGGATTGGAGAATTTCCTTTTGAGGTGGGCAACCCTAAAATGTCAATATATTAGTTGGGTTTATTTGTGTAAATACAGCATCCTTTCATGAAATTGGTGTTTGGGAACATTTGTTTGATCTACTTGATTTATGTTCCTTGAGAATTAGAACCTGTATGAACTGATTAATTACTAAATCTTCATGAATTCCTGTGGACGTCATATTAATTACATCCCCATTAATGCAAAATTAATTCATAATGATTAAATGTTCTATCAGAATGTCAAAGGAATTAATAATGATGGGCTGGTTATTTTCAAGAGTCAGTAGTCTAACCATGGTGAGACGGACACTGCCATCAAGAAACAGGTTGATGGACATTAATTGTATCAAATATGAAACATGTGCCTGAATTGATTAATGGTGTGTTGATCACCATTAAATGCCTTTTAAAAAAACCCAACAAAACAAACAAACAGCCCTCTTCTCCCCGAACCCACAAAATAAAACAAGGGGTGGGGGAGATGCAGTTTGTCAAAACAAGACAGGCCTAGATTAAAGCATCAGCTCCACAAGGACAATTCTGAGGGATGAGCTCCTGGAGCTGAGAATACACTGGTAGTTTTCATTAAAATAATAAAAAAAAAAGGTTAATGGTTTGAAAATATGGAAACTGTTATATTTAAGGCATATGTGAGGCTGTCTAAGCCAACACCAGGCCTTTCAAAAGGGACCAATAGCCCCATTCATTGGCATCTTGGATGCCTCTGCCTTCCAAAGAAAGGGAATATAGAATATGGCAGGTTGTAGAACAATCTGGGTTGTGTCTAGTACTCTGCATTATTTCATATTCATGTGTGAACAAGGAGTTTGCTGTTATGAAAGTTGTGTGGAGTGATTATGTGGAGTCCTTATGTACCCCAGTAAGATGATTCTGGTGACCTGATTATTTACAGAGGATAACTGAGAGGAAAAAAGGTAGGAAAGTAGTAGAAGACTGATTACAGAGGGAAGAAAAAATATGTGGAAGTGGAAATATATGCTTTGGTAAAGTTTAAAAGCTACATTATAAGCACTAGAAAAGTTTATTCACTTGCTATTTTATTTTATACTCAAAGGGAAAAGCTTTATTTAGGCAAGGATAGTTTTAAGCATACAAAGAGAGAGTTTTGCAAGCCTTTGATGCTGGTTTGTTTTTCCATATATATTTAACAGTAGAGAAATCTGGACCATAATGCATTAGAAATTCAAAATAAGTCTTTATAAAATACATTAAAATAATTTTTGTAGTGCATTAGGCTCTAACTGCTTCCCTTTCAGTTCTCTGAATCGAAGTAGTATTTACAGCCACCAAGGGAAAAAAAAGAAAAGCCTTAATGTTAGTAAGGTGCTGGTATTTTTTTAAAAAAATATTTAACTGTAGTGGTGAGTAAATTTTTCAATTTTGGTCTTTTTAGTTATGAGGGAGTGAAAATTACATCTTTAAACAGTGTATTTTCTTATTTTGGAATCCTGGAAACAAACTTTTATTTGAAAACAAATCATTTGCAGCTCACTTCTTGTAAAGAGTCTGGTGAAGATGAAGGCTTCAGGCTGCATGTGTTGGACTGTGCACCAGATATCTGAACTAGCAAGAAACACTGTAGAACAATTAGCAGAACAGGTAGTTTACAAAAATAAATAAATTTAGGTTAGTTTATATTTTAGGGAATCCTTAAAAAATCCAAATATTACTATCAATTGCTAATAGAGGAAATGGGTTGTACTGTACACTACGGTTGTACAGCAGGAGAAATTCTTAGAAGAACTTGTGTTTTAAAGGCATAAAGGAATTTAACCAGGCTTTGAAATTATCTATTTGAAGTTGGCTTACACTGCTGGCAGAAGAGAGCTG
Source organism: Tetrax tetrax (assembly GCA_009806455.1). Classification (NCBI taxonomy): domain Eukaryota; kingdom Metazoa; phylum Chordata; class Aves; order Otidiformes; family Otididae; genus Tetrax; species Tetrax tetrax. Next base: position 52,720 of record WHYT01014458.1, on the reverse strand, counting down.
TAAGTAGACTTCTGTGTCCTGTACTGAGGTCTGTCTCTGAGGTGTTTTCCAGGCAGACAAGAACTTGCTTTGCTCTTTTCCTGAGGCTTCCAGATGCAAAGCAGCTCTGAAATGGAAGCTGGACAGGTGAACTAGTATGGGAGTTTGACCTGTGCTAATAAGCCTGCTAAGAGGGATAAAGTTGTACTGAAATATTAAAAGTTGGATCCCACAGCAGGAGATATCAATGCCTTTTTCAGGAGAGTGTTCTGAGAGAACGGATTTAACTCTAAGAATAATCTTGGCTTGACTAGACTTGTCTTGCTCCCAAGAACTATGCACAGCTTTGAGATATATCACTTAAGTCTGTCGCTTCCTTTTAGAACATACATATATATTCATGTTCTTCACCCTTCCCTCTATACCTCTCTCCAGCTATAGGAGTCAACTTTCCAAACTGATGAGAATAAAAATATATGTATCAGATTTTCTTCTTTGACAGTCTCATAACCTGGACTGTTTCTGTTGGAGTCTATTAAACTCATCTTTTCCTGTAGCAAGACAGGGAAGTTACCAGTGGTGAAGTGACCATAATAGTCTTGTGCATAATTTTAGATGCTGTGGCCAGTGCTTTTATTTTTGAGGTAGAACATTGTGCCCCTCGTAGGCCTTCATCTATAAAACTTACCACTGCCAGCTCTCCTTTGCTTAACTTTGGGCTCTGAAAAAACGGAACTGGAAACCAGATACTCTAAATGAACATCAGCTGACCCCAAACCATTCTGGAATAATCACTCTTGGAACACGTAACCTTGAATTACTGTAATTAAGACTGTACATTTGTCTAGCTGTGATTTCCGTAACAACAGCAGGGTTCTGAAGTTTTTTTGTGTGCTCTTTGTCATCCTGGCCAAATCATTGCCCCGAGAACTGTACTGAACTTGACTTCTTAAATCCACTGCACTGGGAGTTTGAAGAAAGGGCAGTGCCTTCATGACACAGTTGGAGCCCTTAGGTACCCTTAGTGGCACAAGTGCAGTTGAGTTTTAGGGGTTACAGTTGCTTTTCAGAAGCTCTTTTGCAATAGTCCTTTAGTGTGAAGAAAATACAGGATTTAAGGGTTAGCCATTCTTAATGGAGACTAGACTAATCATCATTATCTTATGGCTCAGGGACCTCAGGGGAGGACATTCTGCACAGAAGTGGTGTGTGTTTGGTCTGATTTCCAAATTTAAACCAAGATTTGAGCAGGTTTTTCTCTGTTTTTAAGTGGAAATTCCTCCTAAGACATCCTTAAAATATCCTGCTGCTGGCATCAGAGGATCTCCTGCAAATTTCCAAAACATGACTTGGGTTTTGCTTCTTCACAGAGGTAGCACGCAATAGTGCTAACCTGGGAAGGAAACAAAACTTGTGATTGATAGAAGGAGATGGGTGAACAGCTCTTTTAATTATTCTTCTCATCGGTTTGGAAACGTGACCCCTACAGCTGTAGAGCAGCATAGAGGGGAGGATGAAGAAAAGAGTCTTTATTGCTCAACAATTGAAAGAGAAATCCACCTTCTCTGTCTTCAGATATTTGCAAAGAAACTCCCTCTCCACAAGAAGAGTTCCTGTGTTTTGGTCTAAGAAGCTGGAGCTCATGAACATGCAATATGAAACAAATATCTGATTGCTAGCTAGTGCTACCCAAACCAAAGGGGAGCATGCTGATGCATGAGGCTTTGGTAGGGCCTTACTATAGATGTAGTTGATGAGAGACCATCTTCTGCCTTTGGCCCGGTGAACAAGTAGGCATGGGTTTCTGAGAAGCCTTTGGGCTGCTTTCTGGTTCTGCTCCTGAAAAAAATGCATTACCAGTTGTAGTACTGAGCATGATCTGGGCAATGCTAACGTGGCAACTCCCACTGCCACTGACATTAAAGGGAAGGAGGGGCATTCACCATCTCCAAACCTCAAGTTTTTTGAGTGTTAAGATCAAGTTCAGCAAGCTTTATGCTCATAAAGGAGTACCATTCCAATCAGTAGGACTCTGACATGAGTTAGATAAGGAGGAATTAATCCTCTGTGGCTCACTTTCTTTATCTGCAACAATGGATAATGGCTGTATCTCCTTGGTCCCACATGTCTAAGAGTGCTTTGAGATTGTTATCCTAAATGTATGGAGTGCAATGCCAGGAGTAACCATTAGATTATCTCCTATGACCTTTCTTGTATCACAGACAATTACATTACCCATCTAATGCAGCTCAATAGCTCGCACTGGGATTCACATTGGGCTAAAGCTTATCTTCCAAAAAAGCATCAAGTCTTGAAGATGTTAAGGGGCAGAGAAACCACTATCTCTTCTGTCTGCTTGGCTCCAGTGGTTAATCACTGTCACTGCTGAATTTGTCTTCATCTTCCAACTGTTGGATTTTTTTTTTGTGCCTTTTTTTTTCAGTAGACTAAAGACTTGTTTGGAACCAAGCATTTTCTAATGGTGAAGCACTTTCATACAGTAATCTCATCACCCTTCCACCAACCTGAAGAAAAACCCAAATGACTGTGTTTTTCTGCACCCTGTCCAGCTGTCCAACATCGTTTTAAAAATATGGACAGCTGAAGGGCAAATTGTGTTCCAGTCTGTCTCCCCGGCCTATGTACAGCAATAAGATAATCTCCCCACTTTGATATTTCTCTGTTTTTGCAGTCCAAGACTGCTGTTTGCTCTAGCATTGCCCTAGGAGTTCATACTGAATTACTTGTCTGCTTTTAGCTTTTCACTCCTCCAGGGAGTGAAACTTTCCAGGAAATAGGATGTCCCCTTAGGATTCCTGTATAACTTATTTTCTTATTTAAAGTCCGAGCATATTCCCACTGGGATATTTGCACTTGCAGTTGTTTTTCTTCAAGATACAAAGCATCACAATGTATTTCAGGTCATCATCAGATATTCCTGTGCAAACACTGCAGTTTACATTTTCCGCATACAGCAAATGTTTTTAAAAGGATAAAAAATGAATAAAAAAAAAAAGCTACTGTCTTTATTAGTACAATTCTCCATATCTAGGGTTGGAAAGTGCAGAGAAAATGTACATTTTTTCTGTCTAGAATAAGAAATAAGCTTAGCGAATCACATAGTGTAATTCAGGAACGCAACTCAACCATATATATAGAAAACTGTCTGATAGCATACAGAATATACACAATCTGCAGATCAGGCCACTAATAAATTGAATCAATATTAGTAATCTGAATAAATGGTATGCATGTTTCTTTTCCCTACAAATCTGGCTGTACAATCCCTTTTTCATGCACTCCAAGTCAGAAGAAGGTACTGGATTTCTCAGGCCCATAAATAAAACACAGCGGTTGAAAACCAAAATGAAGCTGTGCAAGACAGTAGGCTGGAAAATCAACAAGAGCTAGAAATGGAAAGTAAGATTAAAGGTAACACTTAACCACAAGACTATCTTTAGCAACTCCAGAATAGAATGCAGTGAAATAAACACGCACACACACACACAGGCACGCACAGAGAGCTTACTTTCTAAAGTGCCTTGCTCTCACTTTTGACAGCAGATAATTGCTTTTACTGTGGGTAGTGAACCACAGGAAGCTGGCCTTTTTTAGCCTTCTTGCCCTGAAAAAGAACTGTCTGAAGGCATCACAATATAAACCTCCTTCCTTTCCTTCCCACCCCCAGCTCCTCGGTCCCTCCCTGCTGTGGCTAGTTTTCCCTGACTGTCTATCTGAGCATCTGCAATTCAGAGAACTGAGGATCATTCCCAGCTATGGCGTGGGTTTTGTGGATGATGCTGAGGCTTTGTGTTTTGTACAAGAGCGAGGGAGAGCAATGATGCAAACCCATCTGACCTGGGCTGCCAGAAGTGTGAGAACTTTGATTCGCAATGGGAACCTCCCCATCCTCAGCCCCTTGGTAGAAGAAAATGAATGATGAAGCAATTTGCAACCTCAGAAAGTTGAGGATATCGTTAACACCTTTAGCCAGTTTCTGACCGTGCAAGTGGTAGTTGCTTAATGAGATGAGTTATGTTATGTTATTTCAGCACTGTGGAGCAGAATTACCAATAGGTTTTGACACTTGCCATAACTGAGTTTTCTGTGAAGGGAAACATAAACCTTGCATCTGGGCATCCTGTGCGTATAGAAATATGGACAATGAGGTGCTGAGGTCGGCAGCACAGACCAAGATCGCTTTTATCCTGAAGAGAGTGACTTTGGAATTACTTTGAAAATGAAGTAAAAGATGTGACTGAAGAAGACCCGCCTTGCTAGAACAAACATTCAAACATGTACTTTGTATTTGGCTGGGGAAACATGATCGGTGATGTAAGCTATGCTGGTTCACTTTGCTTGTCCTGGTGATTTTTGGCTATGATAGTCCGCTTTGCATTTGCAGCAGGCTAGTGGAAGGAAGTAGCAGAAATGCATTAATAGTGATCCTGTGCTCGTTCAGAGGGCTGTAAATCAACTTAGATTGTGATCTTTTTTTAATCTCTTCAGCTAGATTGCTATTCCATCTCTAGCACTGTAACATTTAACTGGGAGCTAACAAATGAACTATTATTTCAAGTGGGTTTTTTAATATCATTGGAGTACTGTGTGCTGTTAATATTGTTGGAGTGCTGTGTAGTTTGGTCAAAGCCATTTGTTCCTAAAAATTCTTATTTAAAGATGAAGCTAAAAGATACTGGTGAAAGCTGGATAAAATTTCTTTCATGAGTGAATTGGGTGAAGGATATGTTTTTTGGTCTATGAAAACTGTCTATAGATTCAAGTTGAATTCAGTTAATATTTGGAATCCTAAAATGGAAAATTGCTTTAGGGAGTTGGAGCTTTTAATTTTAAAAAAAAAGAAAACTGAGTTACAAAAAAAAGAAGAAGAAAGCTGCAAGAAGAACAAACTCAATGTCCTTCTCAGCGCTGAGTGAGCTGCTTTAGTCAAAATATTGGTAACCCTGATTTCCCTAACTTCACCACAGTTTCTAATTCCAGCCACTGGACTTAAGAAAAGCCTACTAGACTGAGCTTCTCACAATCCCCTAGCAAGGGGTGAGTGCAGATGCTTGGAAAAGCAGAGTAAGGAACTAAACAGCAGGTCCGTTGGTATCTCATGAGGTCAAACGTTAACCGATCTGTGGTGATCTTTCTCTTCCTATCCCTTGGAAGACTACAGAGGCTTTGCTTTCATTCTGATGTCCAAACAGAAAATATCTGAAGCCATTACAGTTTTTCAAGGTGGAAAGACAGTCCTCACAGCCAGCCCTAGTTAAGAGTTGAATTTTCTCAGAGGGGCTGGTTTTGCTCTCTGTGGATCACCAGCTGGCATTTTCCTCAGTGTGGATGAGAGTCTGAAATGCCACTTTGTGCATCAAGGGATAGAGCACTGTTCAGAGAGTCCCACTCCTTGCTGGTGAGAATGCAGGATAGCCCCAAGGCAGGTCTGTTCAACTCATGGAGGTACTCAGAGAGCAGAGACTCTGAGCTGCAGCCCTTCCAAACGCGGCACTACAGAGCTCAGCGTGCACCAACCCACACAGTTAGGTATGCTCAGTGCAGGAGTGGGGCTGTCACATCCTGCCACTATGGCCAGGCTACTCACAGTACCTGGCATTGCCAATTTTAAGATAGCTTCATGTGTTTGTATTGATTTCAATCACAGTAGTGACTTTCTTTCAATGGATATAGCAACCTGTAGATAGACTAATTGATATGGAGTTGGAGAGGGTCCAGAGGAGGGCCACGAAGATGATCAGAGGGCTGGAGCACCTCTCCTATGAGGACAGGCTAAGAGAGTTGGGGCTGTTCAGCCTGGAGAAGAGGAGGCTCTGGGGAGACATTATAGTGGCCTTCCAGTACCTAAAGGGGGCCTAAAGGAAAGATGGGGAGAGACTCTTCAGTAGGGCCTGTTGTGACAGGACTAGGGGTAATGGTTTCAAAATAGAGGGAGATAGATTTAGATTAGATATTAGGAAAAAATTTTTACAGTGACCATGGTGGAACACTGGAACAGGTTGCCCAGATAGGTGGGTGGATGCCCTATCCCTGGAAATGTTCAAGGCCAGGCTGGATGAGGTTTTGAGCAATCTGATCTAGTCAGGGATGTCCCTGCTGCTTGCAGGGTGATTGGACTAGATGACCTTTGAAGGTCCCTTCCAACCGTAACCGTTCTATGATTCTATGATTTCCCATATTTTTGATTAGTATTCATCACTTCTTGCCTTTCCTTGCCCTTCTTCTTTAAGAAAAATTTAAATATTCAAGGATATGTAAAATCCATATGTATTTGTGAGTTTAATAAGAAGCTGATTTCTAAACCTTGTATTTGGATTTCATACTATGTAATGCAGAAATCAAGTGGATGTGACCAGTGCTCCAGGTTTGAGCTTCTAAATCTTCCGAATGCTTGAAGCTAAGGCTAAGGAACCTCTCTAGCTTAAAGAGCACTCATGGATCACATCTCCTATTTCAGTGTCCACAGGATTTAGCCATCTTATTAAGGCTTTCGTATTTGATCACTGGATTTTACATCATCAGAACCATGAATTTTCTTTAGAAATGAATTCTGAGCAAATTGGCAGCATCTACCCCGTTTCATTCTTTACAATAGTGCAGGAAGTGTTACAGCTTTGTTCTGTTGCATAATGAGACGGTTTGATGGGAAAACACCAGGCCTGAGTTTAATGGGATTTTATGCAGGTGTATTCCTATAGTTGATTTTATTTTATTTGATCTCATCCTCTATATCTCTCCTGAGATTTAGCTGGGCTTTAGCCATTGAATTTTATTAGCTTCAAAATTTCACGAGTGTGCAGCTCACTGGCAAGGAACAGAAGTTATTGCAATGGCTTTAATAAGAGTGTATTTTTCATCCTTAGTTTTATGTAGGTTTCATTTAGCATCTCTTTTAAATTCCATTCTTAAAACATGAACAGGTCTGATTATTCTGCTAAGAGAAAGATATGTGTCAATGATTGATATTACGTTGTATTTAACAAGCTAAGAAATATTAACAATTTGAAGATTTAAAACCAAAACTATTGCGAATCCTGCCCAGCAGGAAAAATCTTGACTAGGGAACATCTTGGCTGTAACTAAAAGGGAATGATCTTACATCTCTCAAGGATTCAAGCAAACGAGTTGAGTTCTTTTTTAGTTTGGTTTGGGTTTTTTAAGGAGAAAAGGGATTGGAAGGAGAGAACAAGTAGCATTTGCTCATCACTAGGGCATTATTTGACTAATACACAGTTTGAAGTCAGCAGTATAGTCCTTTGAGTGCTCACATGAGCATAGGTAGGGAATATCTGAGAGGTGTGGCATGGCAGGTTCTTCAAGGTTCTAGGGAAATCCTAGGAAATAAGTGTCTTCAAATCCTACCTCCAGCAGTGAGCTCCTCATACTGAGTGGAGCAGCATAAGCTCAGATCATTCTCAGCTACGGAATGTAGTAGTACCACCCAGCTGGACTTTTACCTCCAATGAGAGGTGACACTGGAGAGAGGATTCTGATGAGCTGCTGGAAAGGGCAGGGCCTGGACAGTGTGCAGTTGCCACTTGTTTGCAGGAGGATCCTGCTTTTAGGTATCAGCACCACCACCTCTTCGATACTCTGCATCACCCCAGCCAATACAGGCGGGGAAGAATAACGTTGCGTTGACACCTGATTAAGTGCCATGTGGAAGCAGTTTGGTTTTGCCATGGCTGGTATTATGAAGTCCCGGTGGCCCTCTGATTTGGCAGGCTGCTGGGACTCCTGTGCTGAACTTTGTTCCTCCTTTTTTTGTGGGGCATGCTTCTTCAGGCACAGCACCACACAGGGCCAATCTGCACTGTGCCTTTGCTTATTTGAAACCCAGAGCACTGGGGAGTATGGTATAGAGAGGCACTCTTGAATTTCTCAAGGCTTTTTGGCTCTGGCTGAGCATACAACAGGAGGGACTGGGGGATGGTTCCAGCAAAGCCACTCTCTCCAGTGGACCCAGTAACAATAAGACAATGCTGTGCATGACCTGTTTGGGTCTTACAAAACCAGGTGAGGTCCAATAGGGCTTGCTAGCCCTGTTTCTATGCTGTGCTTAGGTACTACCCTGCTTCTCTTGGCCATGAAAGTGCTCGTGCTGTGCTGCACCTGAGCTGACAGATCTCACTGAAGCTAAGCTGCCTCTGCATTTAGCCATAGTGTGCATATCTGTAGCTGCATCATGGCTGATTTATGACTTGGATAAAATGGCTTGAGGCAGCTGAAAGCAGAATGCTGAGATTCAGATGCACTTTTCATGCTATTTCACTTCCATAACATAATGTGAAGAATGCAAGGATTGCAGTGAGAGGACAGCTTAGAAAAGCTAGTTTGGCTTTCAGGCACCAAGGAGGTTGACACCTATAGTGTGAGGGATCTGTATAATGCAGCTTTTCAAATAGTAGTTGGGCACTTGGCCTTCCATGTCATTTGCAGGACTGAGGTTGTGTGTATTTGACAGACAACGAGGCAGCTCTCCACTGCTTGCTTTCAGCAGCAGCAGATCTGGCAAAAGGGAATGCTAGCGGTCTTGCCCCGGGGATCCTGTCACCTTCTCCATTAGGCCTTGATTTCACAAGGTACCAGCACCAGAGGCTGAGCCACTTGGAAGAATTCCTGACTCCCTGCCCTGTACGCTGGTTCCCACACTTGCCCTGTGATTCCTTGTCCCCTTAGTTTGCTGAGGTCAGCTGTTTGTGAGATGAGTAATAAACAGTATCTGTCAGCTGGCTTTAAAACAGTTTGCTTAAAAAATCCTTCTTTGTTGGGGGTGAAAAAAAGTGCGAACACCTCTTATGTCTGTGTTACTACTTAAGAAAATACATATGGAACCTCATCCTTAATTAAACAAATGCTATGTTTAAAACAAATGCTGCGACACGCAGACCGTTCCTATATTTTCCAATGTATTGAAAAAAAAGGTCATTTCTTTTTTTAGCATTGCTTGAGAGACCCATCAGCAAAAGACGAGACAGTGAAGCTGTACAGAAGGCTAAAACCCTTTACGCATCCTGCATGAATGAGAGTAAGTGGCCTGGTTTTAGGGGGACACATGTGTTACCTGCTTTTATAAAAGTAGACATTTTTGATTTCTGCTGAGCTCTGTGAAGCTTTGTGCAGACGCACAGGTTTCACTGCTTTCGCTTCAACTGAATGCAGAGGGTCTTCTACACATTTCTGAATTTGGCTATCAAGGCTGAGGTACACCAAGGCACGAGAAGTCAGTTTTACAAACATGTCTGCTTGTCAGGGAACTGTGAAGGGATATTTATCTGTGCAAAAGGAGCCAAAACCATGTCCTGGGAGTGTGGGGATAGTGCCTCGTAAATCAGAGGAGTCCTCTGATGAAATTCTTATACTGACACTTTTAAGAGCCTGTTGCTCAGCACCTTCTACCTTTCTCTAAATTTATTTAATCAAAACCTTTCCACAGGGCTGGGTATAGACGGCTGTGGACTCTTAAGCTTCGAGTGATCTGGATGTGAAGCAAGTTTGTACCGGGAGCCCTATAGCCACATTTGCAGGCTGCTTTTCCTGAGCTTGTAAATGTTGTTGTAACATGATGTACCCTAGGTTGGGACACATCACTACCTTTATGTAGCTGCATGTGTGAAAGATGAGTTGGGAGGGCATGGACTTTGTCCTTCAAAGGGCTGCATGTTCTTCTGACTTTTTCAGACTTTGTTTCCTAAGCAGTTTTCTTCCAGCATGGCCTGAAACTGACTGCCAGCAACTGAGACAGTCTGCCCCACAACCTTGGTGCCAAGATGCTGATCCACCTTGCTTTTATTATGTACAATAACAATCTTTGTGTCTCATATGACTGCTGCTGGATTTGAATTGTCTGGGATGTAATTGTTTTTACACATTGACATTTCAGATAAAATTGAAAAAGCTGATGTGAAGCCCCTATTAAGTATACTGAGGCATTCACCTTTCCGCTGGCCTGTGCTGGAATCCAACATTGGACCTGAAGGACTGTGGTCAGAAAGGAAGTTTAACTTAGTCCAAGCTTTGGCAACTCTTCGTGGTCAATACAGTAACTCTGTCTTCATCCGTTTGTATGTGGCTGCTGATGACAAAATCTCCAGTCGGTATATCCTGAAGGTAGAATATAGCATACCTAATAAGTTATTTTGCATGATATTTGGTGACCTCATTTAAAAAAAAAAATGTTTATGTGCCAAATGTTTAGACTTGATTATTGTTGCTATTATCTACTGACTTACAGATGTACATAGATGCTAATTTATGGGAAGCGAGTAGGAACCATATGCTTCTGAAAAATGTTTCTGTACAAGATATTTTCTCCTTCCAAATGGCAAAAAAAAAGGTAAAAGATGTTCCCACTGGGACAAAACCCTGGGTCTATGTGCATGAAAATGAGAGAGGTGGATATCCACTCCTAGAGATGTTCTAGGTGCTGCTTATGACTCATCAGTTGCATGAAGAATGTTTTTTTTTTTTGTCTGTGAAAATGAAGGATAGTGCATTAGTAGCAGATATTTTGAACCTGAGCTATTTTTCTTGAGATGGAAACACATTATCTTGTGCTTATATAGCACCTTACAACACAAATGTATCCCAAACACTTCTAAATCTGAAGTACAGAATTTACCTTTTTACTCAAATGCTATTGCTTTTGGACCAAAGCATTACCAGTTTGTTAGCAGTGCATAGCATTACACAACAGTTTAGATTATTGAGAAAAGGACCCAAGAAATATTGCCTCATTGTAGTCTGAAAAAACTCCAGAGAGAACTGTAACTATTGCTGTGAGATGTCACCATGGCAAGACTGAGTGCCTGGGCCAAATGCATTGTTGTTTTTTAAGAAGTAGACATGAGTAGCCAGAGTACTGCTACAAAAAATATAATCTATGAAGGGACAAAGGAGAAAGTTATGATGCCATTCATCACAGCAAGATAGGATCTACGATCCTTACGTTGCTAACATGTTGGCTAGCTGTAGGAATATAGCAAAGAATACATTGTATTTGGAGATCAAATAACAGTTAACTTTGCTGGTACTGGAGTGGATGTCAATTCTGAGTCAATTCTTTAAGATATCTTTTGACTGAGGCATTTAACTGGTATGAAATTGAAGGGTAACTTTTCTCCATCTCTGGATCATATTCCCTGTATAGTCAGGTCAACAGCAGATCAACATTTCACTGTATTAAAGATGTAATTCTGCTAAGATGCTGCTCAGATCCTCTCAGGATTGCTTCAGCTGGGTATTTGTTTAAAAGAACTGAAACAGTAGAATTAGGAGAGATATTTAATTCTTTCCTGTCATAATATTTCAGTCCAAGTCACCTGCCAGATGAGGACTGGGAAGATATACCCTTATTGCTGGTCTCTTGGAAATGAATTACACTTAGCAGTATGGTTAGGGGCACCTAAGAATGAGGTATCTAAATAACTGAAGCACTATATGCTATGAATAATGTATTATTCTGTAGGGTATTCTGTTATTGTTGTTAATTTGGTTAAGAACTTGATCTTCAGAATGCATCAGCCACTATTGTACTTTGTCCATGTTTTCACAAATTCCCAGGGGTGCAGATGTACCATGGAGTAATTCAATCTGCTTGTGAAAATGCCTCCATTGCAAAACTCTTTTTGTTCAGCATTGCAAAATCATGAATGGATCAGAATGAATATAACCTCCAAATAAAACTTCGTTCAGCATTCAGCATGGTCCTTTTTTCTTGAGGGCTGAAGAAGTTGGTTAACTTTTTTGTTTATTTCTCATATTTGTGCCCTCCTAGTTTCAACGAGTTGTCAAATCTAACTCTTAAGCCAGGAAAATTTCAATGAGCATTTTGTGCAACAGTTGCATCACTGAAATAGACCGAGTCATCTGAAGTTAACTATTATCAGGACACACATATGCAAAACATAGGGGTATTTTATTTTTACTTCAATATTCTGAAAAAAGAAGGTGATGCTGGTTTTCAAAGATTCAGAGTTGCAATGAGCATCACAGCTGGTCTCCCTTTAGTAGATGATTTGTTTTATTTTATTTATGGTATATGTTAAAGGCTGAGAACATCAGTCAGCAGAGGAAAAGATTGTATTTATTTGTTCATTTGAGATTCTAATTGTATTTATTTAGGTCTTTTTTTTTATAAATGTAGAAAATGTATATAGAAGGTGTAGGAATTAGATTTAAAAAGACTTCTGTGAAATTGTATGAATAAATACAGTCTCTCTTCACTAGATTTATCTTTTAAAAAACAAATACACCATCAAAACAACAATTTTAGAACATCAAAATGGTTGTTTCTGCTCTCATCAGTATCTTATTATGAATTTGAAAGCTAGTTGAATTATGGCTTCAGCTTCCATATCCTAACCTAACTTGATCATGTTGAAGTGTTTTGGGAAATCTCATTTTCCAGTAATTATAAGATATCTGTGGTGCTGTGATTTTTGCCTGGTTAGGAATTTGAAACAGTATGCAAATACTCCCACATAGTAATTTCACTCAAAAGACTAAGTGCAGATCTCAATTAATTTTCAAGACTGGTTGAGAAATTGCCTTGAGGACCTTATTCCAGTATTAGGGTGACTGGACCAACAGATTTTATCCATGTTTAGATCAAAATGGTAAGTAAAAGTCCAGATCCACCTGGATCTACTAGACATCTTTAGCTAGTGTGCTAGAGACATAACAATTTCCTGTGGATGCATGCAATCATTTCTGTGGCTGGTATCCAGCTGTTTCAGTACATCCACTCAAAAAGCCAAATGCAGCAATCAGTGCTGGTCTAGGGTGAACCTCAAGAGTGTAACTTCAATTTCAGTCAAATGATGCTTTTCAGGCACACAACAGCTAACATGCTCCAGCACCTAAAGGGCGGTTCGTCCATGTGCTAGACTAGTGTTTTCCTCCAGCTGAATCTTGTGCCCCTGCAATATGTATAGCATGAATAGTTGTCAGCACAAACTGTTGGATCCTGTAGACCCAGTCCTATTGCATTGCCCTACTTGCTAACGGACCCTTAAACACGTAAATTGCAGTAGGTGATTCTTTGCTGCAGCAGATGGGTCAGATATTGCAGGGGCCATTGAGGCTCCCTAGATCACCGTAATGTGATTTAGGTAACGCCTGTCAGCACAATATAGCATTTTTCTGTTGGTTTGAAATCCCGTGGAACTCACGCTGTTGCAGTGTATTATCTATTTACACACATCTACTGTAATTGCCAGAAAAACATGAACTCTTCTAAGGTTGCTTATAGGGTAGCTTGAATTCTGATGAATTTAACTGTTAAGTGTTGCTTCTTGTTATTTTTTAACAGCTTGATCAAGCAAGTCTCTCTCTCACATCTCGAGAGGATTACCTAGAAAACACCACAGAAGCAAAATCTGTAAGTATTACTAATTGGAAGTCAGAGTGAGCATTTTCACCCTCGTTTTTTTTTTTAACTGTTGCTTTTGTTTTATTGAGCTCCAAACTGAGAAAGGGTTGTGGTTTGTTTAGATTTAGATTTTTCAGGTTATCTTCTGTCAGAAAACACCATCACCAGAAGCACCACTACTGCAGACACTCTTGCAAAGTTTCTCAAATGAAGATTTTTTTATAAGATTTGGGGTCCTTCCTGCTTTTCTTCCTTCTTGGAAGTGGCTTCTGGAGTACGTCTAGTCCAACCCCCCTGCTCAAGCAGGGTCAGCTACAGCAGGTTGCCTAGGGCAGTGTCCAGTCAGGTTTTGAATATCTCCACAGGTGGAGACTCCACAGCCTCTCTGGGCAACCTGTGCCACCTCCACAGTGAAAAAGTGTTTTCTTATGTGCACATGGAATTTAATAGGTTTCAATTTGTGCCATTGCTTCTTGTCCTGTCACTGGGCAGCACTGAAAAGTCTGCCTCTCTGGCTTCTTTACTCCCCCCCACATCAGGTATTGATGCACACTGATGAGATCCCCTGGAACTTTCTCTTCTCCAGGCTGAGCAGTCCCAGCTCTCTCAACCTCTCAGTGCATGAAAGATGCTCTAGCCCCATAATCAGCTTTGTTGCCTTGTGTTAGACCGGCTCCAGTACAGCCGTGTCTCTCTTTTACTTGAGAACCATGAACTGGACCCAGCACTCAACTGTGGCCATAACAGTGCTGAGTAGAGGCGAAGGATTGCCTCCCTCAACCTGCTGGCAACAATCTGCCTAATACAGCCCATGGTGCCGTTGGCCTTCTTTGCTTCGATGGCACATTGCTGGTTCGTGTTCAACTTGGTGTCCACCAGGATGCCCAGGGCTTTTTCTGCAAAGCAGCCACCAGCCTGCACACTTTCCTGGAGTTATCTCTCCCCAGGTCCAGGACTTGGCACTTCCCCTTATTGAACTTTATGACATTCCTGTTGGCCCATTTTTCCAGCCTGTCAAGGTCCCTTTGAACGGCAGCACAACCGTCTGGTGTATCAGTCATTCCTCTCGGTGTTGTACTACAGCGGACATACTGAAGGTGCACTCTGTCCCAGCATCCAGATCATTAGTTAAGATGCTGAGCAGTATCAGCCCACTGTCAACCTCTGGGGTACACTACAGTGACTGGCCTCCAACTAGATTTTGTTCTGCTGACCACAACCCTCTGACCCTGGTCGTTCAGCTCATTTTCAATGCACCTCACCGTGTACTTCTCTACTCACGCTTTTTCAGCTTGTCTCTGAGGATGTTAAGGAAGGCAATTCTGAAAACCTTAATAATGTCATGATGCAACCACAACTGCTGATGCCAGCTGGGCAACCAGCTGTTAACCCAGAGGTTCCATCATATCCACTCAGGCCCTTGCTCCTCACCAGCAGGATCGAGAACACCACCCGGGCCCCATGTCCTTGACCTCTGTCCTCGTAGCCCTGTAGTCACACTTAATGCTTCCCAGATTACCCTTGACAATAGCATTGGTGCCTACCAGGAAGACCAGCAGGGAAATAATAGTCAGAGGGCTGGACATCTCCACAGCATCCTGAATGCGAGACCTTCAGCAAGCAGCAAACCTCCCTAGATGATAAATCATGTTGGCAGACGGGGGCCTCCATCCCTTGCAGCAGTGAGTCTCTTACCACTGTTACCTGCTTCTTCCTTGTGGTCCTGAGGGGCTCAGGCACAGCCACGGTGCTCCAATTGATAGCACTCCTGGGTTCTTATTATCTACAAGGGCAGTGCACTTCCAGCCTTCATTGTGATAGGAGTTTCCACTTTCCAGCTTCATAGGCACAAGCTCCTTCTGCTGTTCTGCTGCAGTTGAAAGTCCAGGCTTTCAAAGCTGCAGGGTCTCAGGGAAGGATTGGTTGATCTTTCTCATCTCCTCTGAGGCTATGTGGTCTGCTGACCTCTCAGCCCTTTCACTTGGCAGCATAGCTGCTCAACAACTGCACACCTCCTACATGCCACAAGACCATGTGCCCCAGCTTTAGTGGGAGGCTCCAGGCACTCCCTGCAGCCTGACACTTGCAGAGCTGCATCCTTCCTTATGAAGCACCGTCTGGGTCCAAGAGTCTGATAACAAAGAGACAGTTAGACCAGCAGTACCTGGGGATCATGTCCTGGGGTGGGTGACCACCATACCAAAGAATGGATACGCCAAATAAAGTTTACTGGCCTTTTCTCTGTGAACTGCTGCATCTGTTGACAGCCTCTGCGAGCTGTGCTCTGGGCCTGGCTCTTTTGTAGGCTTCTCTCTGGCATGGACTGAAAGGGTGCTCTACTCCCTCTCATCAGGAGTCAACTAGAAGAAAGACTGTGGGTACCCTTTGGTCAAGCACAGCTGCCAGAGTTAGCAGCTGCTGGAGCTACCCTCACCTTAGCTTTTACCTGACCCAGTGGCAGTGGGAGCCCTTATGTCCCTCAAGGGAGACCCAGGAATTCCCAGATCATAGCCAAAGCGCCCAGAAGCTCAAGACCATCTCACCAAAGTGGAGCCCAGAATCATAGAATCATAGAATGGTTAGAGTTGGAAGGGACCTTCAAAGGTCATCTAGTCCAACCCCCCTGCAAGAAGCAGGGACCTCCCTGACTAGATCAGGTTGCTCAGAGCCCCATCCAGCCT
>WHYT01014458.1:14126-36647 GCA_009806455.1 Tetrax tetrax | reverse complement strand
GCTTCTCTCTGGCATGGACTGAAAGGGTGCTCTACTCCCTCTCATCAGGAGTCAACTAGAAGAAAGACTGTGGGTACCCTTTGGTCAAGCACAGCTGCCAGAGTTAGCAGCTGCTGGAGCTACCCTGACCTTAGCTTTTACCTGACCCAGTGGCAGTGGGAGCCCTTATGTCCCTCAAGGGAGACCCAGGAATTCCCAGATCATAGCCAAAGCGCCCAGAAGCTCAAGACCATCTCACCAAAGTGGAGCCCAGAAGCTGCCATGTCCATGGGTTGCCTTGGTGAGCTGCCCTCTAGGCCTGCCTCTTGGGCTCAATTAGGCCAGAAGGCTGAGCAGATTTCAGGAGCCATTGCAAGTTATCATCATCAAGTTAACCTGAATTAATTTGCTGAAGGGAACAAGAGTTCCTAAACGGATTTCAAGGATTCATTTCCTCTTTCCCCCTCCTCTCTTTATGATTTCTCTGCTACAGCTTAGTCTCTTGCTGCTTTTCTATGCACAGCAGTGGCGAACCAAAAACATTTATCAAAGGCTTTAATGTATCAAGATTGAACAACAGCAACACCTTTTTCCCACTCAATTGATGAAGGCCTGTGGGCAGTACCCAGCACATGCAGCCCAGAGTTCAAAGAAAACAACCCCTTGGTTTGTCAGGGGGGACAAGTAACTGCTACTGTTTAAGGTTTTACAGTTTTGCTTCCCTTTTGAGTTCTCTGAGGGGTCAGTAAGTTTTTTAGCCACATCTGTCAGACTAGATGACACCAGGATACAAAGAATTGTATCTACTAAAAAACTGAAGGTGGAAATGCACTGGGATATGTTTTCACTTTTGCTGAACTGTGGGCTGGTAGAGCTGATGAGGAGCAATCTGATCCCTCCAAAATCTCAGAAAGATTATACTGGGGGCGAGGTAGCACAGAAATCGCTGCAGTATCATTACATACAATGTATTTTGCTAACATTTGTGCATACACGCGGAAACTAAAATGTGCCTTACTAGGATAGCCCAGGGGGAGCAGAGCAGAACAGAGCATGGTAGCAGGTATGTGTGTTGCAGTGCTGTGGCAGGAATAGAGGTGACAGCTCAGTGGAGCCTCCCTTTATCTCCCTATCTTCTCAGCCATTAAGCTTGCATTTGTACCTAAGTACTTCTTCAGTCTTACACTGATTATGGTATGAGTTGGTGTAAAATATTGGTGTACTCACACACATTGCCTAATCCCAGGGTAAGAGCTAAGTGTTGTCAGTCTAATCCAGAAGTGTCATTTGCATTTCCTGAGATTTGTTCTGTGGGAACCATAGCAGGTTGTGCACAGTATGTTTACAATGTTATTTCTCCTTTTCTACTTGAGGATAGCAGGCATTCAGGGTAAGGAAAGTACACCTTTGACTGCTAGGGCATAAAAATACAAAGTACTATGCTCCTTGCTATAGCTGGACATTTCTGGCCTACTGCTATGGTAGCTCAAGTGTTCAAGTGCAAATCCAGTGGTCATTTCATTTTTTTTTTCCCCCCTTTTTTTTGACAGTACCGAGACGCCTTTTTGCAGTTCATGGTTGATACAGCAGTGCTTCTGGGTGCGAATGCTTCACGAGCTGAATCTGATATGAAGTCAGTTCTAAGACTGGAAGTTAAAATAGCTGAGGTTGGTAATTTAATGTGAAATTGAAGTTAGCTTTTTTTTTTTTAAAAAAAAAATGCAATCCTGTTTCAGAATTGAAAGCCATTTTACCAACTGTCTTAGCAATAATGCTTTCTGGAAGCAGAAGGAAAGGAGCAGAACCTGATGAAGAAAGGATGAATGATTTTTCTCCCTTAGCTAATTGTTAAACTGATTATTTTATTCTTGAGGAAGCAGAGGGGGGAGCTTAGCCAAATATCCTTCGTCCTTTAAATTGTTAATATTTCTTGATTTTGAGCTTGATTGCAATTTGAGACCCTGCTGTGCAGCTATGTTGTGAATACATTACTATCTACTTAAGAAGCAGACCAGGCTGATTCTCTGAGGAACAGTCTCAAAGCAGTGCAAGACTGAGGTGGGATGTCGGCCCTTGGTAGTGAGAGGGCAGTGACTACAGTAGCACCACAGTTAGCTCTTGTGCTGGTTGCACCGGCTTTCCCACTATACCCCGTGAAATGCCAGGTGTCCTCTTAACAGAGAAGCCTGTTGTACAGGACAGGTGATACTGCAGAAGATGACTTTTCCCTGGGTTCTGCTGTTGCCATCTACAGGAGGAAAGGCAGCGATGCTTCTTAATGGTGCTTGTATGCAGAATTGAGGGCCATCCACAACAGTAGTAAATCCATGTTTCCGTCTCTCAGCTGAAAGAGGAGATGAAATTTTGTCAAATCTCTAAATAAAGCCCAGTATCTAGCTTCAACTATCTAGCCTGGATGGACTAAAGAGCAGATACTTTGTTTTGATCTAGTAGAGTCAAAACCAGGAAATGTTTCATCTGTGATAAGAAGGTGCATTGCTACCTCTGGTAGCTTTAGTGCTTTACTTTGTGAATGTCTTACAGAGCTTTAACCCACAAAGTATATCGGTGAAGTTGCCATGTGAGATGACACGGATCATGTAGTAGCCTCCAGGATCAGTGATGCATACTACTATGCAACAAGTCATACTTGCTCATGGTTACCTAATTTTCCTTTAGTAGGAATAATCCTCCTGAATTATATACAGATATTAGGCATGAATCCAGAGACATGGATTGTTGCATGATCCCTAATGAGCACAATGAATTACATAAACATTTTACTCTGATTTCAAAGGAGATAATCCTGTCTGTTACTTGGGCTTTTACTGTATCCTGTGTTCCTCTGTATTTATTTTAAGTGAACATACATAATGGAGAACTTGTGGAAGAGAGACACCAAGAATAAAGGGAAGATATTGTGGATATAGGAAGGAGTGGCATGCTTCAAGAGAGCTTGTTGTGTACAAGGAAGATTTCAAGTAGATTTGAATTACTGGTCAAAGATGGAAAGTTTTGAGAGGAAGGGAGCAAACAGGTTCAAGAAAAGTTTAAAGATTTGTCAGATAAGTGCAATTTGCAGAAGGGGAGAAGAACATAATATTTTTTTTCTGTGTGGCTTGAGTAATAGTAAAACCACAGACACTTCCTGGAGAATTTTGGTTGGAGAATTGCCAGCTGTCTGGTTAGTCTGGCGTCAATCTCTGTCCTCTTTAAACTGCCTGTTGTATAGGATTTAGCTTAGAGTGGGACTGGAATTGCCATTGGGAATTCTTGTTTCTCTTGAACACTGAGAAAATGTTGAGCTATATCTTATACTTAGTTTGTTTTTCTATTATGAGCCACTGTTATCTTGGAATCTGACTGTCCCTTGTCAGTTATAAAATGACTTGCTTTATGTTTAGGATTTATTTTACTATGCCCTTGGACTTTGACACTACAGAGGATCCTGAGGTCTGACTCCTCTGGTCACCCAGATGAGAGGCCTGGTTGGAGCAAGCTTTAATTTGTGTCTGACCTGTACACCCATGTTTCCCACTATGGAAATAAGGATGCTGGGGTAAAATGAGGAGAAACTTGCGTGTATCTGACTCTTCCTTCAGATGGAGTCAGGCCATAGCAAAAACATGTTCAAATCCAAGACATGAGATGCACTTCCAGCCTACCAATCTCAGGTTTGACCTTCTAAACCGTACAGTTTGGAGCTGGCTTCTAACTGACATGACAGGATGAATAAGTATTAATGGCCTAGGTGTGCTTTTATCTCTTAGGACTCAACATCCATTTCCTTAGTATAATCAGAGCTAAAATTAGTCTAATATGTTCAAAGAAGACATGCAGCTCATTAAATTCCCCAATAATGAGTTAAACTGACAATGAGTTGTGTTTCATTTGTCCTAGTTAAATGCCATCCTCAGAAAGGGAAGTAAATGCCATGAATTCTTGGAAAACAGGTGGTGAGGTATTTCTGCACTGGGATTATGATGGACAGTAATGATGTAAGAGCAGACCCCTGCAAGATAATCCTTGTTTTGATGGTTATTTGGTTTTTTTATTTTGTTTTTTTTTTTCTTTTTCCCCAGATCATGATTCCATATGAAAATCGAACAAGTGAGGTGATGTACAATAAAATGAACATATCAGAGCTTAGTGCCATGATTCCACAGGTTGGTTATAATAATTATTTATAATTATTATAATAATTACAAAATAATTCTTTTAAAATCTGACCTATAGAATGAAAATTGCCTTTAGTACGCAGAGCAGCATGTTAAAGGAATATTATTAACAATGTATGTACTCAATTACAATATGTGTTCTGTACTGTACTTAAAAATGCAGTAACGACTTTACTGATGGTTTGAAAACACATATAATGACAAACTGCAATAGTTTCTAAATTTTTAATTAAGTAAAGATTTGAAGCCATTAGTCTCAAAAGTGCAACTTTGTTAATATATCATCTGTTCATAATCTGCTTTGACTAGCCTTCTTTTTGTCATTGCAGTTTGACTGGCTGGGATACATCAAGAAAGTGATTGACACAAGGCTCTATCCGGAACTCAAAGATATAGGTCCTTCAGAAAATGTGATTGTCCGGGTTCCCCAGTACTTCAAAGATTTATTCCGAATACTAGAAAATGAAAAGAAAAAGTAAGGATCCTGTTATGATTTCACCCACACTTATGAGGGTGGGTGAAAGTGCTGGGCTTTCCTGGGTTTTTCAAGTGCTTCAGATATTCTTGGAATCAAGTCTCTAGGCAGAAGGTCTGCTTGGTTTTCTCTGAATGAGGATATAGATATCAGCTTGTGTGTACCAGGAGAATTTACAGTTTCAACACCTTTTTTTTACTGAAAACATAGGTTGCAGTAAAGTTATTTTTTGCAGATGCATTCAGCATCTCTTACTTGTATAGGGTCTTGTAGAGTGTGAAAACATTGACACCTGTACAACAGTTGTAAAATGCAGGTAACTTAGATTCAATGTGCTTTGCACAGGGAGGCAAGACAGCTTTGGGCAGTATGATGAAAAAGTGTGTGTGAAGATGATATCCCATTTTAAAATGTCATTATTGATGACATCTAAGTGATTTCTGTGATAATTTGCTCTTGGCTGAGGAGTGTTGCCGAACTTAAAAAAGATATTGTTAGGCTGTTGTCTCCAAAAATCATTCCTTGCTTATTGTACAGTATGGCCACAACTAAATTTACATTTCAGGAAAAAAAGACTAGTTCAGAAGCATTATTACTCTGTGTTTCCAGTGACAGAACGCTGGCATTAATTCATAGTACCTGTAAAAATAACACGTAGATCAAACAATAAGAAAAATAAAAATGATTGAGCTACTTACAGATCATTAAACATCCTTACTTTATAAAATTCAGACAAATATCTTAGTGTGCCACCAATTTTAATCTGCTGAAGAAAGCCTTCTAAATGGTTTGGGCTGCCCATGCTTTGTATCTCCTGAAGTTAGTTAAGTCAGTGGGGATAAAGCAGTGATTTAGAGGATGCACGTGTAGCAATACAACAGAGAATTACTTATTCCCTAGGTACGAACACACAAGTATGTTCTGTAACTACTAGAAAATAGCACACTGGCAGGGTATAGAGTGAATTTAGTGGAATAATGCTGATATTTACTCAACAACCTTACTGCATAGAATCAAGTTACAGTGTGGAGCTTGAAATATGTGCAGTGGTGTGTTTCAGAAGTCTGTCTGAAATTCTCAAGCCAGGGCACTGCTGTGAATCCAGCCTAAGAGTGTGGCTCTCTATAGCAAGCTACCCAAGAAGCTGAATAACTAGCCTTGCAGGGGTTTTCATCAGCCCCGGGCTAGCTAGCATAAGTTATGTCAGGTGTTCAATGCTGAAGTCAAACCTCCTTTGAAAGAAATCTTCAGGGATTCCTTCAGTTTTTTAGTGTCCTGACCAATTTTTAGTGGAGTTTATATCTGTTACAGGAAGAAGAGCTGTGTGTTGAAAACATATATGTAGCTGTGGTGTAAATGAGACCACGACAGAGCTCAAACACAGCTGTGCCATATGAGGGAGGAGATGGGACTGTGTTGGCAGCAGTTGAGAGCCCCTTATATCCCTTCCCTGTTACCTGTGCTGGTACTTTGTGTGTGAGCCATAAATAGGATACAGTAAATTGTGTCCTCGTTGGAGACTTTTGCAGCTGTTGAAGGAAACAGCTTTATCATTCTCATGGATATCTGAATGAATAACTGCTTTCCTTTGCCTCAGATTACTCTCATCTTTGCAGCATGGGACAATTAATAGAGAAATACTCTGTAATTTCTACGGCACAAGAGGAATTTTCTTTAGAGAGGGATGGGGGCACTAAATCTCCTCTCTGGTCTTAGTCTGCCTCTACTCACTCTGCCTCTAAATAGTTAGAGAGGAAAGTTACAATAATTTGACTTAAACTTCTGCCTCTAGCAATAGAGACAGAAGTTTTCCAGTACTTATAATTTGATTCATGACTCAATTATTAAGACAATTTTCAAACAGATCTCAAAATTTGTGAAAGGGATCTTTTTCTTAAAATGTCAATTAATTTGTCCATCTATCTCATATTAAATCTATCCTCTTTAATGTCTATTGATTAAAATACTATGAACTCAGTTTTACATGAGCAACCTACTTTATTCCCAGACAGGGTAGAGGTGCCTTCGAAGATATTTGTAAGCAGTGGTATAATTTTAACTGTCCCAGCAAACAAGCTCTCTACCACTTCCTTTGGAATTGTGTATCACAATTTTGAAGTTAAAATAGGGGACTATGTACTGTTCTCTTCTGAAAGGTTACACCAACAAACGCTCTGGTTTTATTGAAAGAGCAGAGAGGATCCACATGTTTTATTTGTGTGTTGGATTTTACTCCATGTGAAGAGGTTAACTTCTCTGAGTTTATTAGTGAAAGTGGGATGAAAACCACCCCAAGATATGCACTGGAGGCATTTCATAGCTAAAAAGTGTCACTTTTAAAATGACATTAAGATGACCGGTTGATTTTAAGTTTGTATAGTTAGCCAAAAAGGTTAAATGATCATCCCCCAAATAGATAAATGAATTCAGATAAAATATGATTTTGTTTTGTTTTGAAAAACAAAATAAAGAACACCACCTCTCAAACAAACAACAACAAAACCCCTCAATCTTTCCCCCTCTTACACCCCCTAGTAAATAAACATACCTCTGGGCTTTGTAGCGAAACCTTCCTCTTGTTTAATGCATCATATGCATCAGTGGATTCTATTGTGATTACAATCGGGAATTATTACAATATCATCAGACAGCTTGGTTTTAGGATGTGTCAGCCTTCTTTTCCTTCCCAAATTAAAACAAACCACAATTAATTGTGGGATATTTCCTGATATTGACACCTGCCTTCATTACTTATGCCTGATGCAAAAGTTTTTGAATTCCTGTTGATACTAGTGTCTTTGAATAAGTCAGCTTTTTGAGACTCATCCTTTACAAAATTCAGTCTTTCATTCACTACCAATTTGGCAGAGGTTCCTCAACTCAAATGTAAGGACAAACACTGCTGGATGAGAACAAGAAGCACACAGAAGGGAAAATTGATTTTTTTTTTTTTTTTTTTTTTTTTGTAGCAATTAAATACTGAATTGTAGCAAATAATTGGTTTATTATCGCTGTCTATTTAGCTGAGGTTTTTCACTTAAGATTTCTGGTCAAAATTAAATCTCCAAAGCTTTTAATCTGTAGGACTTGCAAAAATACTGTTTTAGATCCACAGAGGAGTCACCGCAGAAGCATGGATGTTATTCATCTCTGCTGAAATACCTGTGGCAGATGTGAAGCCTGTGCAGTAGGAGTCATTTACAAAACTAGCAAGAGCTGAACACTTTTAGGGTGCTTGAGTTGCCATTGAGTGATGAAATTCCACATTGCCAGAAAAGTGTTGAGGGGAAAATCTATACTTTCTGGTATTTCGCAGGTTGGAATGAATTTTTAATGACCATAAGCATTATCTCAAAATGGTTTGATCATCTAAGCCGAGCTAATTGTTTTGGCTTTTGTGACATGCAATGTGTCATAAATCTACATTATTCATGCTAAAAAGCTTTTGCAGATATGTTTTATGATTATTGTGAGGATTTATGTGTACTATATGCTATATCTGTATATTAAAAAAGGGAATATGCCCACGGTTATGTGGCATGTCTGAAGTTACACCAAGTTGCATGGGATGAATTCAGACCTCAGTGCCTAGGAAATAAAATGGGAGACTTTACACTAATGCTTTGTGAAAGCCTCTCTACATGGTATGAGAGATGAGCAGGAGTATAAAGGCAGGACTTAAAAATCACAGCAATTCTCTACTCCGCTGCAGAAGTTGCCACTGGCCATGAAGACTAGTGAGTTTCAGGCATCTGTCTTTGAGGAGACAGTTGTCTTGAGATTGCACCCTAGGTGTCCCTGGGTGAAATGAGTTGACCATATTTCTGACCTACAAACATATGCAGAGTCAACTGACGAGAAGCACAGGCTTTGCCCAGGGTGTCACAGATGCACAACTGCTGTGCAGGTTCACATGAGTATGCACACTTGCACTAGCTTCAATTCAGCTGCAGCACCCTGCAGGGACAGCCAAATCCAGTGACACTGCAGAGCACCTGCCTTCCCTGGCCACTTTTTGCTGTGCCTGACCAGATTTGTTCCCAGTGCACATCTCAGCCAGCTCGTGGAGAGTGCACAGCCATCCATCTTGGTGTAGTGTCCCACTTGGGTGTGTGTGTGCAGCTGGAGTTACTGGGTTATCATGTGCTCAGTCACTAATAGACAGTAAGTAGCTATAGCTTGCCTTAAAACTCTCAATTCTTGCCTCTTTATCACATCTCCAGCTGAGGGACCAAGAGTGTAAGCTTCCAGTAAAAACATACCTTGAGCTGGAGGCTTTGTACGGGTGGACTGGAGCTTGGTAAGAGGCAAAACTCAAGTTACAGCTCAGGCAAATGCTGCAGTGAAGACAACACACCCACAAACTGTGTTTATAACCTGTTATGATTCAGAGGAGGGGACAGTATGGGATGGGTCTGTGAACAAAGCTGATAGAGTGACAGTGTAGGAACAGCTACGATGCTCCATGCCTATGTGGCAATGGGTGGTTGCAGGAATGGGATTTTTAGAGAAGGGGGAGTTGTTCAGACAGTTCATAACAGCATCTTCTGTTGCAAAGGAGCAATTTTGATACCTGTGGAGAAGTCTGTGGCCAGCTTAAAATGTTATGTATATCCCAATGTAGAGCAAACAACTTCTGGATATCCATAGCATTAAAACAATGGCTCTCCTTGAAAAATATGTCGTCTATAACACAAGATGAATTTAATACTTTTAGGCCATTACTGGCCTTGTTTTGAGACTGTTTGAAGTTGAACTGCCTATTTCACAATGCACCTCTACCTCATACAGCCATTGCTGAGCATAGGGAGAGCTCAATCTAGACTAGATAAATCCTCCTGTCAGTTGCTTGAAATTTTAGAAAAGGGGCATGAATGTCAGGTCTCCTGGGAAGCTTGAACAAGTTCTTCCTGGATCTCTCAGCCTCAGTTCTTATGAGATTCTTGTTACTGAGACTTCCCCTTTTTTTGCTATTTCAATTATCCCTCTGCAAAATAAGAGCGGTAATACTTTAAAAACTCTGTGGGTAGTAAGAACTTTTAAAAACTTGATAACTTCTAATGAAAGACACAAATATGAGATAACGATAGTGTATCTGGGATGGACTGTTATCTATTCTGTTTCATAGTTATGATTTATGTGCCCTACTAATGAGGAGAGATAACATTCACTTTGATTTACAAAGGAAAAATCAGTTATTTTCTTATCACTGGATAGAACTTTTATGCCATTATTATTTTGACACAGTTCTTGCCACTTCTATGGAAAATGAAAACTGCCTTTTGAAAAAAACATTACCCAAAAATGACATACTAGGAGATGGACCCATTATAAATATCCCCTAGAAGATGATTATCACAGTGCAATTACATATTAACTGGCTGCAATCATACAGATTCTTCTGTGTAATAGGGATTTATCAATTTGGTCATCATTTATTAATTTTCAAGGTGAAATTTCCACCATTGAGTGGAAATTTTTGCAGAGATATTTCTCTGAGTGCTTTGCAGTACATTATATGCGTTTATAAAAAATATGTCTGATTTAACAGGACTCTTGCAAACTACCTGGTGTGGAGGATGGTTTATTCAAGGTTATTTAACCTCAGTAGACGTTTTCAGTATCGGTGGCTGGAATTTTCTCGGGTAAGTTAGAGTTTTTATAGCATTTTATAGCATTTTAAATGGTACTTGTGTTGACAGTATTGGTTTCCCTTATAGTTGCTTACAGCTTTGCAAAACACAAAATGTTTTCCATGCTGGATAAATCTGTGGAATAAACTTTTTTTGGTGAAGAGTCCCTCTAAAACAATTAAGACATACATATTATTGAATGTGACACTAAGGAAAAAATGATCATGTTAAGGAGTTTTTGAGACCTCCCCCTTAAAAAGCTTAGTCTTCTTGGAGAAACTTGAAAGCTGGAAAGTTTTTGAGTTACTTGCCAGGGCTGTGATCTCTGCTACTCCTGCAGGCCAAACAAGTTTGGCCAAAATCTAAGCTTTTGAAAAAAACTACTGTTTATGCATGTGTGAATATGGCTCTGGTAAAACAAAAGTCTAAGATTTCTTCTTTTCTAAGCTTGGTCAAACCTCTCATGCTCTAGTGCCAGCTTTACGTGATCTCTACCACATACATACATCAGCCATTTCCGCAAAGAAGCTGATCAGATACCTTCTAGTTTAGGGTTGCAGCAGCCTCAGAAGAGGTTAACAAGTCACTGCCCCAAGCTATGAGAGAAGAGCTAATTATGTATTAAGTAAGATGGACATTTATGTAAAACATACATTTGATTAAGTGAACCCTGAATAGTTAGCCACCCTGATAATTCTGTGGACAGGGTGAGGGCTCTTTAGGTAAACCAAGAATGAAAATGAAACTGAAAGGTGCTTTGTCACCTTGTTTCCATGCCACCTTAGTTTAGATAGTAAACTTTTTGTTTGTCATTATGAAAATTAGCTGCTTGGTGACATCATGACAACAGGAGGCTCTTATGATGCTGCCAGTGATGTGGCACAGAGGCTGTGGGTGCTCTCTCCTCCCAGGTGAGATGTGCAGGTGGCTAATTGAAGCACTTGTAATGTCTTTCCTGAGTGGTACTGGAATAGTTTTGAGTTGATAACATATCCAAAAATACCCTCCAAAGAGCTTGATGGAAACTACACAGAAAAGACAGCCTCTTATACTTCTGAAATCATATTAAAATCAGTCTCGTTAAAGATGCCATTTTCTTTATGCAAGAATGTGAGAAGCTGGCTGTCAGAACCACACTGACAAGTTTGTTAGTGTGTCCCCTCCTGGGACATTCCTTGCTAGCCAGGTAAAATACATGGATGCTGGCCATCAGCCAGTCTGCAGCATAATACCGTGCTATATTGAGTTGTATTATGGCCAGAAAAATGCCTGGAAGGCAACTTTAAGCTTTGGATACTGTGTATTTTGATACAGTAACTAGCTGCTGTCACTTCTCTGCATGCTTTCTGCAGAAGCTTAGGGAAAAATCTCATTCAAGTTGATTCAATGCTTATTACCAATGTCATCAAGAGTTTCAAGTAAGTGGCTGTGAAAACTTAAGAATAGCGCAGTAAGGGCAGTGAGTCAGCAGCTCATTCCCATTATCTGCCCCTGGGACCTGGAGATGGAGAGTCGGTTAAGTGCAGTAAACAGCAATAGCTAATAGTTAATAGCTAAAGTTAAACACAGTAAATAGCTCAGGGAAACAGACTTCACAAGTCAGCAGAAAGGACACGAGAACAGGAGTCCAAGAAAAGGCTTTGTTGAACAAATTTGCCCAGATTTGCCAGAGGCTGAAGGACTAAAGGCACACAGGTTGTTTAGGATCATGAAAAAGACCCACGAACCTCTTCACTTACTCTTGCTAGGTAAGTGAAGAAAACATTGAATGACTACTAAAAAGACATGACCATGAGATGAATCAGTGACCCTTAAAGCAAAGGATCTCTTTTATTCATTTGTTCATTAATTCAGTCAGCCTTACCCTTCCTAAGCATTTTTTTTTTTCACCAGGTTCTCATTTTCTGTTGGTGGCTTTTATGTCTTACATGTAGAAATCTTGGCATCAAGACACTTAACCTCTTTGCAAAGAGAGGGAAAAAGACTTGATGAAACTTCAAAAAACTTCAGACTGAGAAATAGGACAAACATGCTGACTCTAGAGAAAGTGCTTTGATTACCACATCAGCAACTATCAGCAGCTCCTCTGCGGTGACGCTTTGAGTCCTAGCAAATGTGCAGTGGCACGTGGGGAAGAGAGCAGTTGTGTATTGTGGAGCTCTGAATTGACTGGGAGGGCTTGAAAGCTGCTATTTATAGTCACTTTTACTACCTGGAGCACTGTGTTTTAGAGTGGTACATTAATATTAGGAGCACCATTTTGAGGGACTGCTAGGTGGCTGTTGTAACATAAATATCAATAAACCAGTTGTGAGATATAATCTATTCCTCTCTGCTCTATTTTTACTGGTCTCACAGCCTGTGCTGCCTTTCTGTCCTCCTTACAGTCAAGCCTCCCTCAAAGTAATGATAATTATTATGTTGTAATAATAATATGTCACAGTCTAAAAGCCAGCTCTGTCTCCTGACTCTTTCTGTGGCTGATGCATAGTCAAAGCTTTTGGAAGGAATTTCAGGCTCTGATGACTAATGCCATGACTCCCTTTCTTCCTCTGCATTAAGAAAAATCTCCACTGTGGTTTTGCTTGGACCCTGGAGAGAAATTTTCTTCTCTCCTTTTTTTTCTTCTCCTTTTTTTATTCTTTTTCTTTTTTTTTTTTTTTTTTTTTTTTTTTTTTTTTTTTTTTTTTTTTTTTTTTTTTTTTTTTTTTTTTTTTTTTTTTAGTGTTGTTTTATATATGAGGGTTGAAGAATTTGGAAAAGGAGTTCATTTTCAAATTTGGCTTTGTTTAGGAAACTATTACCTTATTATGCATTGGTTTGCCTAATGTCATTTTCTTACAGAAGCAGTGTTCTCTCTGTCTTTGAAAATCTATTAGTCAATGTACAGTATTAATAAAAACATTTGAAAATGCAATTCACTGGTGTATTTAAGTATGAGTCATTGATTAAGCTTAATTTCAGACAATATGATGGAGAAAATCAATCTTTGAACTACCAAAATATCTGACCTTCAGTAGCTGAGGGTTAAGCTACTCTGGAATTTTCCAGTGAAATCTTTTCCTATTGGAAAACAACAAATCCAAACCCTTCAGTTTTGCTAGAAATTTAATATTGGTCTCAAAGGTGGAGAAGGCTGGGGAAAAGAAGACACTCAAACTGCTACAGCAGTGCTTAAGAGGCTTGTATAATCTGTGAGAGGCCAAAATCCTATCCCACTTGACCTGATCTTGTGTTGGCTGTATTCTACTTTTACATAGCTGACAGGTATTAACTACTGGACTGGGATTTTACTTGTTCTCTGTGGAAAAGCTTAGGAAATTCCTTAAGTGGAAGGGGAACTCTTTGAACCTTGAAAACAACAGAAGTTTCTTAAATCGGCACTGCTATTGCTTACATGGACCCATCTCCTATTTTTCTGTCTGTACTTTTTTTTTTAAAAGTGAACTTCTACCTTGATGAGAAAATATAATGTTAACTGGGTAAGCATCCACAGTAAAAACATTCTTCCTATGAGAAACAGAAGCCAAGGCAGTAAAGTGCTTGAGCTCTGTTTCGCTTTGCTCATTGGTGTATTGGCTGTTCTTGATTATTTATCTTTTGAAGCTTGTGACAGTGGTGCAGGGACATCATCGGACCCCTGGAAGTATCTATTTAACCACCATTCCTTTAATAAAATATGCAAGCTGTTCTACCAACATCTTTCTGCCATAACAAGGAGTGAGATTTTGGGGGGACAAATATGTGTTCAGTGTTCTTGATGCCTGTTTTCTCCTGAAAATATTCTGTTTGGGCAAGGGACTGAAAGCAACAGGCTATGGTAAGAGTAATTAGACAGGTAAATGACAAAAAGCTGTGGACATGTACCTGCCAA
The DNA here is from genome assembly GCA_009806455.1 of Tetrax tetrax. Classification (NCBI taxonomy): domain Eukaryota; kingdom Metazoa; phylum Chordata; class Aves; order Otidiformes; family Otididae; genus Tetrax; species Tetrax tetrax. The sequence goes on along the minus strand of WHYT01014458.1, from coordinate 22,508 downwards.
TGTTAGCCATCATTAATTAGCACAGGTAAGTTCATGACAGTGGAGGGCTCTGTAGGAGGTGTTTCGTAAGGACTCACCTCATTTTGATGAGGATGATCTCCCTAGGCTTCTCACCCAGTCAGTGGAGAGAAAAAAACTTTTTTTGGGAGGTATCCCAGAGCAGGGAGGAAAGTGTCTCTCCACTTAACACAGAAAGACTACCAAGATTAGTCTAAAATTGGCACTTGGGCATGCCTTCCTTTAATTAACCCTCTAAGTCTAGCCTCTCTAAGTCATTACCATTGTACTGTTTCTAACTCTAAAATCTTACAGCTATTTCATGGAGTTCAAAAGATTTGTCATAGCACTTGATGAAAGTAGAAATAACTGTAAAGTATCATTATTTTTTCCTTTTGGTAACTATTTAACAAATATGCTTTAGACTATACTGTAGGTGGATGCAGACTTGTTCTTCTTAAACAGTATGATGTTATGACCTGGTACATGCATCCGCCCACAGGTGATCCATGGAACCACAACTCTGCTGCCTCAGTGGGATAAATGTGTGGACCTCGTTGAAAGTGCGCTCCCTTATGTTGTGGGCAAGATGTTTGTGAATGCGCATTTTCAAGAAGACAAGAAAGAGATGGTAAGTCCTCTGAGATATCTATCTAGAAACTTTTAATTAGTGGCTTCCTCCTCAAAAATTGCCTCTGATGTTAGACCCAATTTTAAAAAAAAAGATTCATTAAAAATGTTTTAACTGAATTTAAAAAAATACAAGGAGATAATGAAACAATTTTAAAGAAATATAACCTTTCTGTCCATCTGGGCACTGCCGATTCCTTCCATATGCAGACCTTCTGACGAACACGTAGCCAGATCAAAAACAGGCTGAACACCATGAATTTGTCTAAATAATGACAGACAGGCTGTGCAGGAACAGAGTGAGGGGTATTGATGAGAAATGGTTTAGTATAGGTAGTGTCACTCTTCATAGTAAAGTTTTTCTGACCAGTTTAAGAAATCTCTGTTCAGGATCTCTCTGCAGCAGGGCTACCCTTTTAAAGCTTGCTCTGCTACACCTGTAGTCTAAGCAAAAAAAGGGTAACTGATGTCTGGCACAAATCAAGGGAAGCTTAGAGCCACATAGTGAGAATTTATACTTGTGATTTGAATCTTTTTTACTTGTGCTGCTGAGTCCAGAGAATAGCTTTTAGCTGGGTGTTCGTGCTCATTTTAAAACTTCAAGCATAGCTATGTTATCACTTCCCTTAATAACATATTCAAATGATTAGTTACCCTTTACAATAATTTATGAATTATTTTCAGTTCATTTTTTTTAATAGGGTTTTCCAATATCTGCTTTTTCAGCCATTGATTTTCCAACAGAATCAGTTTAAAATTAACTAATTTAGTCATTAAGCTTAGCTCTCAGTGCAGGAGAGGCACAGCTGTCTAGGAAACATGTGAAATAGCATCCTGCACTGAGAGTGACAGCTCTGTGACGGTCCTGCACAGCCTTTGCTCAGTAGCCTGAGTTTATTTGTTTGACTTTATCTAGTTTGTTTTCTCAGGGAAAGACTCCATTTCAGACAGACCAACACTCTGATGTGGCTTGTCCAAATGTTTGATGTGTATTTCCCCCTCAGGTTCTCCATTTCTTTTGCTACTTGGCTTCAGATGGAGTTTCCTCTCTGAGGTCCGGCTTTTCAGTTCCTTAATTCTTGATCGTTTGTAAGGTGCTATTTGGCAGTTTAGTGGCAAAAGTATTTCTGGGATATTGAACAGTATAACCTCTGCATAGGATAACTGGGAAGAGAAGGACTGTAAGAAATGTACTCTTTATAGAGACAAGCATTTTTTTCGTGTTTGTATATCTGAGGGAAAATTAAGAGAAGATGATAGAGTAGAGAATGGTTTTTATGTTGAAATGTGACCTAATTAAAATATTTCTTAGCATGCAAATTACTCTCAGACCAAATATTTGAAAAATTATCTGAATTCACAATAGCATTCATAGTAAGAAATGCATATAAAATTTATAGTGTAGATCACAAGATTAAGACTTATGGAGATTAAAATTAGATGCAGGAGAAATTTGTTGCAATACATTTGGAAGTGTGCTTTTCAAGTTAATAATTTGTGGTGTTATAGTTTTCATTTCACTGATTTTCAGTTCTATTTTTCTTTCTTAAGCAGTAAGAAAACACTTGAGAAGGGCACACTTATTTGTACAGATTTTTTTTTTTTTCCTGGCTCATGGCATGTATCTGTCTATGATAAGCAAATCCCAGTTTATGGATAATATGGATTTTTTTTTCCACCATGTTTTGTTTCATACCTTAGACGCTTCTCTCCTTTTATCAAGAAAGACATTATTTGTATCTAAATATAGCACTGTTTCTAACCCAGAGTGCCTGCAGTGTTTCTTACAGCTATGCCTGAGCAGTTTCAGTAATAACTTTGATAGCGGGAATAGGTTTCTCCCCCTACCCCCTGCAGCTACAGCTGGTGCATAAAGCCTAAGTATACACCAGGGCCCAAATGCAGAACTTGAGTTTGAACTTGTAACCTCCAAACACAGGGAGTTCACCTCATTAGTGCACTAAGTTAATTGAATCAGTGCTCTGTCATCAATATCTTTAAGTTACCCTATTCCCTGGGATGCAGTTTACTGTGAATGTTGACTGTTTAGTCATATTTAATGCTAGACCTATTCCAGTTGTCCCATATTGTCTCTAAAAATAAGAAAATTAGTTTTTTAAAGGGTAGAAGAAAATTAATAATCAAAAGAGCTTTGCTATGTTTTGTCTGACTCCACCACAAATAAAGAACAGTTCCAGATTAAAATATACATCTGATACATAAATGACAATTTGGCTAAATGTAACATAACTTTCCAGGGTTTAGTCCCCACTCTTAATGACATTTCAGATTTACCAGAACTACAGAATAAAATTATATAAGTCTCTGGTATTTGACATTTTCATTATTTTTAAATGTAACATAACTGATAACACAAAGATCCAATAAGTCTTCATGTAATGATTATCTGTCAGGTCTTGTGCTGTCTCAACTCTGGTTTGGTCTGTGCTAAAGGACTCCAGTGACAGCTGGATCCCCTGAATTGCCTCACTCTCACAGTATTCTCAGTGGCTATCTGTCATGAGGTTCATCTATTGATATAAATAGGAACAGCTGGTTGCGTACACCTTTCCAGTCTCTGCTACCAGATGGGTGCTTAGGCATGAAGACATTTCTGCTCTTTAGGCTCATATAATGTGTCTCTTAGCCATTAGATTTCTTGTTTTCTGTGATTTCAGGGTTTTCTTAGTGTGCATACTCACTAAACAGTCCTATTACTGCTTTTTTCTTTTTTTTTTGTGTTGTGCTCATGGCTTTGAATAGGTGTCCAAAGAAGCAGCCAAGCTTAAATGGCTGTGGGTTTTCCTAGCTCTGCACAGATGCAAGCTCTCACTTGTGGTTCAAGACCACAGAAGCAGTTAAGGCTGCTCAGTGTTGTGAGCCATGGCCTCTATCCCTACAGTAAGTAAAGGGTAGGAGTACTTCACATATACAGCTAAATACAGGCTAAATATTTGGATGCTGCTTTTGGATCATGGTGCTGTCAGCCCAAGTTCAGTCCTTTGGCAGTATTAACAAGGTGTGTCTCAGTCTGACATAAAGCAAACAAGGCTACAGATGCTCTCTCTGCAGAAAAATATTTGTGCAAGTGCCTTGCAGCTGGCTCCTTCTTCTGCATGGGCTAGTGATCTAGAAACAATGTGACAGAAATCTCCCTGAATCACTGTAAATTTCCCTGTAGTTTTTATTATTTCAAGACAGACATTCTCACAATTGTGACATGAAAGGATCAGCAATGAACAGGTTGTGTGGTACGGCTGAAAGAAAAGAAAACGGAAAGAAATTTATTTTTGGAAGAAGTGTCTGAGGACTGGAGAAAGAAGAAATCAGCCTTCAAGAAGGAACAGCAAATACTGTCTGATTTGGAATAATTCATGGTTTAACTAAATCCATTACTCCTGCATGCACCAAACTGTTTCTTATAGTGATTCTGCCATGACATATTTTACTGGGGAGAGGTTTGCTAATTGTTTTGCAGATGGAGGAGTTGACTGAAGGAATTCGCTGGGCTTTTATTGACATGTTGGAAAAGGAAAATGACTGGATGGATTCTGAAACAAAAAGAAAAGCTTATGAGAAGGTAACAAAGATAAATGTTGAATGGGTCAAATCCTGTTATGGTGAAGATTTGACTTGAGTGAGAACAGAATGTCATGGACTACTTGCAGTTCCAGTTACTTACCCATCATTTTGTTTGTGAAGGGACATGTGCCATATTTGTGCTAGAAGCTGAGCTGTCTGAGCTCCTACTTATCTGCTGAAGTTATTTTTGTTACCTTGTTCTTCCTCCCTTGCTTCCATCTTTCCCGTCTCGCTCTGGGTGATGTAGACAGTAAGCTCATTTCAGATTTACCTCTTCAGTGACTTTTCTTGACAAGGTCTTAATCTTGATTGGGATGTCAGGGGCACACTGACCTACAAAGAGAAAACCATGTCTAAAACATCTGGGACAGCCGAGGCTGTTTGGTGTGAAGATGGAGGATCCAGCCTAGAAGGGGATATGAGAATAGTCCAGGTCTCGTACTTTCTCCAGTGTCGTGGTGGGAGACCTGCCTTGGCAGCCATCTTCCATGAGTGCAATGACCCTCCCAGCTCAACACCCACCTCCCTATAGAATAATGCCAGTTATGAAGTGTTATGATCAAGGATGGCATTACTGGCCCTGATTACTTTCAGATGGAGTGACAATATAAAGCAATATATTAAGGTGAAGGCAGCAAGAGGTACTCAAACCTCCTTTTTCACTCTATTCCCACATTTACAGCCTATGATATGTACAGCTTGTCCAAAAGCAGAGCTCTGCCCTCAGAGCAGCAGTTGGAAGAGGCATAAACAAAGAAGAGTGGAGGGCAATGTGTAGGACTGTCTCCTTATTTGTTGAGACAATGGGATATCAGTGGATTAGTAAATACCCTCTTTGAATAAACTGATGTGCAAGTGCAACTGAACTGTTTCTGCTCCCTGTGCTTGAATAAAAATAGTGATGTTTTGATTTAAAAACAAACACAAACTTCAAAGTTTTTTTTTTTGTAATTCTGATAAAAAGGCTGTTGAGACATTTTATCATTGGAGAGCTTTAAATTCCATATACAGCCCATTTACATTTTATACAGCAGTGCTCTTGCAGAAACAGAGCTGCATAAATGCACCAATAAACTCTATAGCAAAAGAACGATAGTAAGATGCCATTTATTTCCTGGTAACCTGATGGTAAATGGACTGCAGTTATTACTACTTGCTTGGTTTTTTATTAGAAAAACCCTTAAAATAAAGTGATCTTTAATTTAGGTATTTGACAAATTTGATGTAAAATAAGAGCAGGAAAATTTTCCAATTATTTCTTTAATAGAGATATTTCTATATACCTTTAAGGGCATATGCAAGTCTGATGTTGATTTTTCTAGCAAACAATCTGCTTAACCATTTTGTTCAAAATTTGCTATCACCCTTTCAGCAGAGAAACAATATAAGCATTGTGGCAAACTAATAAACTCTCTAAAAAGCTCTCCCTTTCCAGCTTAGGGAGACTTTTCTTCAGAAGGTGGGTTAGGTCTTTTGTGGGTAGAAGATGCCTTTTTCCCTCTGTTGACATATTTAGGAAGCTTATGGCACTTTGCTCGCTATTAGGCATCTCCTTTAAGTTTCTCAAGTTAATGGGGTGAGTCTGGGCTGAACGACGCATAACAAACTAAATTTAAGCAGTACAATAAAAATAATACTAGAAGCCATAGTACTACACATAGCAAATGGTTTAAATCCATTCTCACTGACTTGAACAACAATTTTGTAGTTTACTGACATAGGAACAAGGTCAAGCTTGTAAGACACAAGTGTTACATAATGATTTAGAAATTGCAGCAACAATTATGTGGTAAGACTTACGACTGCAAGCTTGAGTTTAGATTCACAGAAACAGCTACTTGGCTAGAATGAAAGAGTGCAGAGAGACATTTTGGCGGATTTCCAGACATGGAGTTTCTGTATGTTTATTAAGTACTATTTATTGCTAATGATAGGTATTAGATTTGTCCTGGGACATTTGGGTGGACATGTTTTTAATTCAAGAAATAGATTCATTACATGTGCGGTCAGATAATTCCATGGGAAAATCTAAGATTTATAATACAACAGAACCTTCAAAATCTACTACTCTGTTCCAGTTAAATCTCATGAGCCCAGCACATTATGTTGTCACTTTTTTAATACTTACACTTTAACAAAGCAGCACAGACAAAAGGAATTTTGGAGTGAGGATTGTTTGGGCAAACCGCATGCTCGGGTGCATCAAACACAGCATCACCAGCCAGTCAAAAGAGGCGATTATCCTGCTGTGTTTAACGTGGCCTCACCGTGAGTGCTGTGTGCAGTTCTGGGCCCTGCCGTTTAAGGAGGATGGGAAAGTCCTTGAATGCATCCAGAGGTGGGCCACAAAGATGGTGAAAGGGCTGGAAGGCATGTCCTGTGAGGAGCAGCTAAGGACTTTGATCTTGTCTAGTTTGGAGAAAAGAAGGCTGAGGGGTGACCTCATTGCTCTCTACAGCTTCCTAAGGAGAGGGACGTGCTGGTCTTTTCTCCCTGGTGTCCAGTGACACAATGCATGGGAATGGTTCAAAGCTGTGCCAGGGGAAGTTCAGACTTGACATTAGGAAACATTTGTTTTCAGAGAAGGTGGTCAGACACTGGAACAGGCTTCCTAGAGAGGTGATCGATGCCCCATGCCTGGGCTGTCAATGTTTAAGAGGCATTTGGAAAAGGCCCTTGATAACATGCTTTAACTTTTGGTCAGCCCTGAAGTGGTCAAGAAGTTGGACTAGATGATCATTGATCATTGTCTTCCAACTGAAAGATTCTATATTCTATTCTATTCTAATTATCAATTCAGTAAAGAAAGGAAGATTAGTTAAAGAATGTCTTGGACTTTTATGTTTTTATCAGTACCTGTCACATTGTCCCTTATAGCAATGCAGAGTAGAGCTCCTCCCTGAAGTTCTGTGGTAGAACTGTATGCTGCATGGAAATGGCTGTGATTCATATATTTAGCTTTTCCTCTGTATTTTTAATCTCATTACGTTTTTGAATTCTTTGAATGCTCTGGAAAGAAAGGAACTGTAGAAACCTGGTGGGTTTTTTTACTGCGCCTGCTCCATGTGACCTGTTTAATTTGTCATTAGTCTTTTCTTTAACTTCAGGCATATTTGGGTCATTAACAAATTTTTTACTCATTTCCTGAAAGAAGAGTAAGATTGATGTGGGATCTGGATGTCTGGACTGTGAGCACAGAGGGAGCCTTCCTAGAAAAACATCTCATCTTAGACTACTCTTCTGTTCCTTATGGCGATTGTATCTGTAGGTGACAACACTGTAATGTAAATGACTTGGCAGGCTTTAAAGAGAATTAGCTGCAAATCCTCTATCTGGTTCAGATACTCACTGTTTTGCGTGTTTTCTGCCTGTTTCCTGCTGTCTGTTGCACCTTTCTTGTGCGCCTGGCTGAGGCCAAACTTGTATACCTTGCTGTCAGCCTGATGCTTTGCAATCAAAGGGACCATTGACCTCTGAAGGACTTACAAAAGACACTCTGGTAGAATCGATGCTTGAATTTTGCTTTAAGCAGCCTGTCAGCTTCATCTAATCACTGAAATATTTCTCTCTCTGTGACACTCTGTGTGTCTATTCTGTTAAGTTACTCAGAGAGGACACTACTAATTTGATGAGCCCAAGCCATATTAAAAGGATCGAAACAGCTAGTCTATGTGACATAGGGAACAATTGTTTTGCAGCCTTGATTTCTGGGAATCACCCTTTTACCCTTCTGTACTTTGGAGTTAAGGTTTGACTTTCCCTCTGTAACTAAGTGATATCATGAGATAACATCTGATAATTTCCTTCTATCCTCCCTCCATTCCTCTCTCTCTGTGATCGAAGCACAGGTTTAAACCAGATCATTTGAAAGCAAATCTTGCAAAGAAAGTTTTTGACAGGGTTAGATGTCTCGGTCTGCCTTTGCATGCAGTTCTGGCCGAGCTCTCTGGATGGAGCTCATGCTGCTTCCAAAGGAGCTTTGAGTCGCAGAGAAGCATTTGGCACTGCGCTGTGATGCTCTGTTTTCTGCCCCATCCTTCCTCCTCTGCGTGTGCAAGCCTTGCTTTAGTGCTCTGTATTTGATATTTGACTGTCATCTGAAATTTGCTTAAACTATGCTTATTAACCTCCTGAATTCTGAACAAAGATCCCTGTTGTTTTTTTTTTTTTTTT
>WHYT01014457.1:144893-162837 GCA_009806455.1 Tetrax tetrax | reverse complement strand
CCTCAAGGGGGCCTACAGGAAAGATGGGGACAGGCTGTTCAGTAGGGCCTGTTGTGATAGGACAAGGGGTAATGGGTTTAAATTAGAAGGAGGTAGGTTTAGATTAGATATTAGAAAAAAAATTTTTACAATGAGAGTTGTAGAGCACTGGAACAGGTTGCCCAGAGAGGTGGTAGATGCCCCATCCCTGGAAACGTTCAAGGCCAGGCTGGATGGGGCTCTAAGCAACCTGATCTAGTCAGGGATGTCCCTGGTCCTTGCAGGGGGGTTGGACTAGATGACCTTTGAAGGTCCCTTCCAACTCTAACCATTCTGTGATTCTATGATTCTATAACAGTCAGGGCCTTTCCTGGACTTCTCAGAAAAGATCTGCCTCTCCAGTCACTCTCACACCCCACCTCATACTTTTTATTCCTTGCCACAACTCCTCTGGATCCCTCTAAGCATGTTATCTGTGTTCTGGACATGACTGCAAGTGCCCTTTTTTTTTTCGGCATTTGCCATACAGGGCAATGGTGATATCACACCATTCAACAGACTGTTTGAGCACCGAAAAATCCAGAGATGTCCTTTTTGTCCCTTAGTCTGGGGACCTGCAGACAGATCTGGGTCTTAGATCACAGGTCTGTGATCTATGGTCTACGGTCTATCATGCTGCTAAGTTTGGCTTTGTCTGTCTTGTCAGCTTACTGTTCCGAGGGGACCTCGTTGTTTGCACATGTCTCTTTTCCCTGCCCTGCCTCCTTCCTCCTCTTCAGGAACAATGGGATCAGTAACCTTCAGGAGGTGGCAAAACTGCAGGTCCTCCCCGTGCTGCAGGCCCTGGTGCTGTTGGACAACCCATGCTGTGATGAACCCAACTACCGTCTGGAGGTCCTGGTCCTGCTGCCACACCTGCAACGCCTTGACAAGGAACCATTTGAGCAAGATGAGAAGGCAGAGGCAAACCAAATCCGTCAGAAAGGGCAGGAAGAACAAAAGGTGAGAACAGCACAGTGAGAGGAGGAGAAGGAAGTGAAGAGAAGGAGAGAGGATCAAACATGCTGATCAAGCCTCTCCTCCTCCAGATTACATGAGGAGAAGGCTGAGGGAGGTCAGTTCCAAGGGCACAGGAGCTGAAAGAGGCCGAGCTTCACAACCTGATTGTGATGGCCAGCATCACAACCCTACCACCATTCCCAGCCTCACTAGCAGAACTGAGTGGTGAAAGGCGAAAAGAAGTCAGTGTGGAGTCATTTAACTTCTCTCCCTTTCTTTCTTCAGGAAATGGAGGGATCTCTCCAGGATGATGTAAATGAGTGACTCCAGGTTTTAATACCTTTTCCCAGAGCCAGTCAAGATTTGGAGATGCCTTTCCCCACATGTGCGGCTGGGAAAGTGAGAGCTGCAGATACCAGAGCTGCCTTCACCTCATTTTGCTCCTGGAGAAAAGAGGAGGGCTGCCCACTCTGGTCGCGGAAGGTGCCCTGAGGTACTGCAGTGTTTTTGCAGTCGCTGCACTCATATGCTCTACTCTCAGTAGGCCCGAGGGGGGAAAGGGAAGAGTTACAGGTTCTATGGTTCGATTTACATCTCCCAAAAAAATCCTACAAGATTTTCTGATTTGAATAAAAATAATTAATGAGCCTGGAGTGACGGGAATTGTTTATCCTGCATGCCCACTCCTATTCCCTGGCTCTCTCACCCTCGTCTGCCTATGTCTATCCCCTGTCTGTCTCTCTCTCTTTCTCTCTCCATCCTCTACGTGCTGTTTGCAAAGCTTTGCTAAATCCTGACTCATCGCAGCTCTGGGTCACATGCTGCTGTCCCGGCCCTATCAGGGGCGTCTCCATCCTGCTGCTGCCGCCGCCGTTGGCTTAGAGGACACATCATCTCCCCTTGAGGTCCTGCATCCCTCCTCAGCTTCGTCCTCTCTCCTTCCTACCAGCACTTTCTCAATCTCTCGTTCACCCCTGCCCTAGGAAGGTAAGTGTCTCCCCACGGCCAGCACCCCCCTCACCGCATGCGTGTTCCTGCCCCCCACCCTGTGCCCTCCAAAACCCCGCACGCACTTTGGGGTCCCTGCGGAGAAGGACCACGGTGAGCGGCATTAACAACTGAACTCCCCGCACTTCCTCCCCCTGCTCCTCCCACCGATTTCTCCTCACCCCCACCCTTCTCACTTTTTCTTTCATATTTTAATTTCAGGTACTCCCTCCTTCCCTACCCCCGGCAAGCATCATTTCAGGTGTGAACCTAGGGAATCGCAGGAGGGGGGCAAGCGGCAGGGATAGGTGGTGCTCCCAAGGGCATTGCCGGGAGGTGCTGTGGGATGGAGCTTTACCTGGGGAAGGGGGGTGGCGGCGGGGAGGAGGCAAAGCTCAGTTTGGGCTCAGCTGGGGAAAGGACCCAGCCCCAGAGCAGACCAGCCCCCCCCCCTTCCACTCTCCCGAGGGGCTGACATAAACACAGGCGCTCAGCCGGGTCCCAGGGAGAGGGAGGGAGGAGAGGGGATGTTTTTCTTTTTATCTGCACAGCCCCACATCACACGGGGCGGAGGGGGGGGGGCAGCAGGGAGAGGAGGTGACAGTCAAGCGAGCAATAGCTGCATCAGCCACGACGCTGCAGCAGTGCGGGCTTCCTGGGAGCAGTGCCCAGCCCGGGGGAACGGCAGCAGCACACGGCACTGGTGGCGGGGGCTTGGGGGAAAAGGTCTTCACCATGCTGGCCTGCCTGGCAGGGAGGGGGAAATCTCGGCAGCGCAAACTCCAGTGAGACTGGTGACACACAGTGCCAGGGAGCAGTGCCCACAGGAAGGCACTGCAGCAGTGCCAGTCTCCTGGGGTGCCCTGCCCAGCCCATCTTCAAGGGAGGCTGCCCAGCCTCCAGCCTGGCTCCCCTCTCCTCCTCACTGTGGTCTACGGGCTCCCGCCTATGGCTCCGTCCCAATCCCTTATCCCGGCTTATCCGCCTCTGACCTCCTTTTAGGACAGTGCAGCTGATGCCGGGGATTTCAGGGTGGTTCTTTGCGCTGTTAAAAGGAGGGAAAATGCAGGGGGACACGGGGCAGCCACACAAGTGGAGAAAGGGGTGTGAAGGGCTAGAGAGGAGAAGAGATCAAGTGAGTGATGGGGTGAGGCAGGCAGGGCTGGATTTGGGCTTGTCATTTGGCTTTCTCGGAGCTGGCCCCAACAGGAGCAAATGGATGTGGGCAGAGAGATACGACCATGGGAAACGTGACAGCATAAGCAAACAGGCACTGCATCCGACACGGGTCGTGCTATCAAAGCTCACTTTAATGGGGTCCTGTTCCTCTCTCCCTCGTGGAGGCTGTTGGGGCATGGCCAGGGCACTGCTGCAAAGGGAGCTCGCAGCTATGCAGGCACGGCTCTGGAGGAAGTTCCCGCGGAGTGTGCCAGATGGCATGAGGAGCGCTGCCAAAGCGGCTGATGGGGGATCCCAGCCCAGATGGACATGGTGGAGGGCCCTGCGCAGGCTCCAGAGAGCCCTGGTGTCACCGGCTGAAACTCCCCAGTATGGGAAGCTCTTCCTGAAACTTCAGAGCGGTGCCGGTTCCTCACGCCCCTGTGATTTCCACGCACCCCAGGCAATGGGGTCCAGAGTCGGCTACAGCTTCCCCCAGCTGCTTCTTAGCTGTGTGTACTATGATGTGTGCTATGATGTGCTATTTGCAGCACCCCTCTGCCCCTCGCACCCCTGGCCGCCCCGTGCTGAGCTGCGGTGCTGGCCGTACCTGGCCAGACACACGCACCACGGCGTGATTCTGGCTGGGGCAAAACGCCGGCTCCCCCGTGCTTTCCCCAGCCTGGCCTCTGCGCTGAGCTTTGCGTGGGTCCAGCCCTGCTTAGGGCTGAATGAATCATCTGTGGGAGCCGGGGGAGGAAAACGTGGCGACGGCACAGGGTGACACGCACCTTGCTGCTGCTCCCTCTCCGGGGGAATGGCAACTCCACGGCATCACATGGCCCCACAGCCAGGGGAATAAGAAGGTGGGATGGGGGGACTAGTTATTTTGGACCCCATAGGGACCAAACTTCAGCAAGAGAAGCTGTTTCAAACAGCCATCCACACCCACCAGCCTGTTTTCCACTTCAGGTTTAATTAGGCGCCCCTAAAATGCCAGGTTTCCTCACCCCTCCTCATCTGACAGAGACGCCTGCCAGTCGCATTTGCTTCGCCATGTCAGGAGCGGAGCGAAGGGTTGGGAGCCAGGCCCAGCCCCCGTGTCTGTGCGGGGCCATGTTCCCTCTTCTCCCCTCAGAGCCCTCTCTCCCATGTCAGGCGCCTCTGCCTTCAGCAAGATGGCTCCTCGGGCTGCGGGCCTCCTCCACGCTCCAGCGACAGCCTGACCTGGTGGCTCAAGGGGGAGGGGGGCCATGAGAGCCAGGCTGGGCCCCACTGATGGGCTGGAGAGGGGCTGAGGGTCCCCGGGCCGGCCACCCCCTTGCCCTGCCCCAGGCAGCCGCTGCGCTTGGCTGGCTCCCTGCCTGCCGCGCACGGACAACACCGCAGCCGCTCGCTGCCTGGCCCTGGCAGGGACCGTCCTTGCCTCCCAGCAAGGGGAAGGGAGATGCTGGGAGCTGCCATCCTGTCCTTGGCGCCCAGGCGAGGGGCAGCTCCTGGCTGCGCCAGCTCTGACGGCTCCCACTCCGCTGCCTGTGGGTGGTGTGGCACCCTCCCCGTCTCTGCCACCGGGGCTCGAATCAGGAGCCCTGAGAAGGGGCAGGGCTGAGCTGTGGTGCAGGGAGAGCTCACAGTTTGTCCTCTGCAGCAAAGGGACAGAATAAATTCAAACAGACAACCTGGGCAAAATTGGAGTAGATTCCCAGGATCTGGGTTTTAATAGCATTTTCTAAATTTCCTTGAGCCAATAGTTTTAGCTCCAGCTCCTAAAGGCACTCTTCCTCGAGCTCCCTTCTCTGTGTCAGTGTCTTGCTGAGACATTAGAAGGGCGAGCACCACATTCTCAAGCCTCTGAGAGCTGAACATGTCCTCTCCCCTCCACAGACTCACCATGGCAGTTGAGAGGATCCACGCCCGTGAGATCCTGGACTCTCGTGGGAACCCCACTGTTGAGGTGGACCTGTACACACACAAAGGTATGCGGGTGAGGACAAGAAATGGAGGGGAGGTCCTGCCCACCCCAGCCAAGCCGCCGCTGCACTCTGCTGAGAGCGCGGAGGTTCTTCTCCAGTGGACCCTCATCAGACGGCAAGCCAGGGGAAGAGGCAGAGACCAAAATTCTGCTTGTGGCTGTGTGTGTGTTCAGCAACTCCGCACACGTGCTGGGCAAATCACGATGAGACAGCTGGCTGACATGTATCTGACTTGAGCCACGTGCCTGCTAGTAGCAAGGACAGAAAATTTAGTTGACTTGACTTAAATGTATTTACCTTCCTGTTGTATCCTCGCGATGCCCTGCTGCACTATGCTTTTACTCCTGGGACACAGTACAAGTGTGCAAGCACATCCATGACGATGCTCATGAGGCGGGGGAAGGTTTGTCCCGAGATGTCTGTGTGTACGTGCACATGTGTCTCAACTGGGAGAGCTGCATCTGCGCTGGGCTGAAAGCTAGGTGGGCTGAGGCAAGGGGAGCAGTGAGGGGCCAGAGCAGGCATCTGACCAGTCTCTTCCTTCTTTACCAAGGCAGAAACCTAGCCCCAGTATCAGTAGGAGGAAGCTGCTGGCAGCTGTGGGTCAGGCTGCTTCTAGAGCCAGGAGGAGGGCTGAGGAGCCAGACTTCCAGCCGTTATTCATAGTTCTGGGATCAGTGTGGATCCAGGTTTCTCAGTGTGAAAGCCCTGGGTGCATTTATTTCTGCTGCCCTGGTTATCCACCTACGAGAGGACCGGTCATGAGCAGCCAGCCAGCATGGCCACTCATTTGCACCAGCTGTTGCCACATCCTTTCCCATGAAAGCAGGACAGTCGGCTGCTGCACGAGGGCTTTCTCTCCTTTTCACCCTCTGCTTGTCTCACACTTGTGTTTCGATGTTTCCCAGGCATGTTCCGAGCAGCGGTCCCCAGCGGCGCATCCACTGGTATCTACGAAGCGCTGGAATTGCGAGACAATGACAAGTCGCGTTTCCTCGGAAAAGGTGGGGAGATGCCTGCTCCGCATCCCATCCCTGGGCCTGCCTCTGCGTGGGGCTTAGCCGGAGGGTACCGCTCATCCGCTGGCGTGATGTGGATGTGTCCCACTGCCCTCAGGCAGCCCACAGAGGCACAGACCTAGAGTAAAGTGAAAGATCAGGCCTCGATCTTCCCTCGCTGTCTCCCTTCCTCAGTCTATCAGTCCTCTCCCCCCTCTTTTCACTCTCCTCTTTTCCTCACCCCCTCTCTCTCTCTCTCTCTTTCTCTGTCTCTTCCCTTCTTTAGGGGTCCTGCAGGCCGTGGATCATATCAACAGCACTGTCGCCCCAGCTCTCGTGGGCTCTGTAAGGATTTCTCTTTGTTCTCCCTTGTCCAATGCTTACTCTGGTCCGTCTCTGTCCCCTGATCTCTGTTTCTGCCTCTCTTCATCTCACTGGGTTAACAGACATAGTGATGCGCTCTGTGAACCTGGGCACACCCCTCCTGCCCTCCATGCCTGTATGTGTCCACAGCGATGTTTTCTCTGGGTGGAAAGGTTTTAACACTACCTGGTGCACTGTGGCATCTGTACCACCTAACTAATCCCCTCGATGCTCCCCATAGAGCTCTCTCCCTCTTTCAGATGTGCTCCTCTTCAAGCACTGAACCTCATCCACGTCTGTGGCCTCACACCCCGTTTTCCCACCCGGCACTCATATGATGTGATGAGCAATGACCATATCGTGCAAGGCCTGGCAGCCACCCGAGCACCGCCTTGCAGAGCAGTGGTGTCACATCTGCAATCTGTTTACATCTGAAGACCTGGGGCCTGCTCTGAGGAGAGCTGAGCTGCAGCCACATGTTACACCCTGTGGCCGGGCTGGCTGAGACCCCCACTCTCTGCACCCCTGAAAAATAACTGGCCTGGTGGAGGGCTGCCTGTGATGGGCCTAATCCTGCTCTCCACCTCGCTCCTGGGGACAGCTCCATCCAGCCTACTTTTGCTTGCTTGGGGTTGAGCATGCACTGTTGTTCTGCCTAGCTTCTGTGTGACCACAGCACCACAAAGCTCCCTGGAAGCTGCCAAAAGGCTCGGTAAATCCCCAAGGGAGTCCAGTGTCCCCAGTGATGCGTGGCCTTGCCTGGGCTGCTGCTGATCCCCTCTCCAGCGTGGGTACATCTACACTGCACTGCAGCAACCTCATTGTGGTTGCCTAACTCGATTATATACCAAGGCACTAATTTCCAGAGCTTTGTGTGTATATGTCCCCTCACAAGCTGAAAAGGTCCCTGTACCTCCCGCTTCTCCATCAACGCCTCCTTTCTCGCACACCAGAGCCAGCAGCTCTTCTCAGGCTCCTCTTCTCAGGAACTGTTTCTTTCTTGCAGGGCCTCTCCGTTGTGGATCAAGAGAAGATAGACAATCTGATGCTTGAGATGGATGGCACAGAGAACAAATGTAATTCCTTCCTCTTTTTCAGCCTGGGAAGTAAAGAGCATGGCAGGCTGCAGAGCTGGGGCGGGGGGGGCACTATCAGAGCCGTGCTGAGCCCAAGGCTGAGCTGGCAAGGGCATCCGCTGGGCAGGAGGTTGCTGCCTGAGAAGCCTAACTCCTTCTTGGTTTTGCCCACAGCCAAGTTTGGCGCCAATGCTATCCTGGGAGTTTCGCTGGCCGTGTGCAAGGCGGGAGCTGCAGAGAAGGATGTCCCCCTGTACCGGCACATTGCTGACCTGGCTGGCAACTCTGATCTCATCCTTCCTGTGCCAGTAAGACTCCTCCATCCTTGATATCCACCTTCAGAAACTCCAAAAGAAACTTCAAAGGGTTTGTTGGGAGGTAGAGAATGAAGTAGTATAGGATGGAAACATCAGCTGAGTGCACTGCACTCATCAATGAAGCAAGCCAAGGCCTGACACTTGTCAGGTTTCAATATGGAAAAGAGAGGCCTGAGGAGGATATGGCCGAGGTTGTGGTGGGGGTTGACTGGGGATCTCACTCTTAGCACAAGAGCCAGAGGGCATTATGTGAACCCTCTGGGGCACAGTCGAAAACAAGGGTATATGGGTCTTCACACCAGGGTAGCTGCCCTGTGAAACTCCTTCACAAAGGGTGTTCTGGATGCTAAAATTTTCTCAGAGTGAAGGAGAAAGGTCCTGGAAGAGGGATTAATGTAGCATTGCTGATAAACACATACACATAAACACCGCACAGATAAACACATCTTTATGTGAGATCAATAGAGATCTCCGGAGATCTCTGAGAGGGAAATGGGTGGGAAAGTCCTCTCCAGCCATTTTCTTTGAGCCACTATTGGAAGGAAGACTCTGGGCTTCCATGCCTTTGGTCGGATGCGTTGTAGCTGACATGTCATGTTCCCCTGTGGCATGCGGCAGGAACGAGCACGGTGACTCAACTGAGAATCTCCTCTAGGTGGTGCCAAGACCGGTTCCTTCAGCTCTGTTTCTCTTATGTTCTCTTCCAGGCTTTCAACGTGATCAACGGAGGTTCCCACGCAGGCAACAAACTGGCCATGCAGGAGTTCATGATCCTGCCCGTGGGAGCTGAAAGCTTCCGTGATGCCATGCGCATCGGGGCCGAAGTCTATCACAACCTCAAGAGCGTCATCAAGGAGAAGTATGGCAAAGATGCTACCAATGTGGGTGATGAGGGAGGCTTTGCCCCCAACATCCTGGAAAATAGTGAAGGTGAGAGCCCTGCAGAGATGGGGTACCCCTGCCTGCAATGCTGTGGCTTCCTAGAGTCAGCTCACAGCATTTGCAAAGATTGGTTCAAAATATGATACCTGAGTGTCATTGACCTCCTGTGTTAGGAATAGTTTCTAAGCTCCTTCTCCCTGAGGTGGCCTTGGTCTCTCATACCCTCTCCATACAAACCTTTCATACATGTGCACGCTTTTCCGAGGCCTTCCCCCAACTTGTCTCTGACCTGTGGGATTGTATTTTAATTGCTCCTCAACCCTCTGGACATGACCTCCACAGCTCCTTGGCATGTTTCTGTTGTGCTCTGGGCCGCCTTCTACTTGTCCTGTCACACTGTCAGATTCTCAGTGGTGCTCAGGACCCTCCCAGGGGAGGTTCCCACTGAAAGGCATAGCTCTCCTCATGGGCTGACTCTCCTGACTGCAACTCTCCTCCTCCCAGCTCTGGAGCTCCTCAAGGAAGCTATTGACAAGGCAGGCTACACAGACAAGATTGTCATCGGTATGGATGTGGCAGCCTCCGAGTTCTACCGTGATGGCAAATATGATTTGGATTTCAAGTCCCCCGATGACCCCAGCCGCTACATTTCTGCAGATGAGCTGAGCGACCTCTACCAAAGCTTTGTACGTGATTATCCAGGTGAGCTGCTGTGATTTGCAGTAGGGAATCAGCACTGGTGTTGCATACTCAACAGGCACATCCCCTCTGTGTTTTTGGGGTGGAAAGGGAGGCAGCTTTGACTCATTTCTCTTCTGTTGTCCCTTCAGTGGTCTCCATTGAGGATCCCTTTGACCAAGATGACTGGGAGGCCTGGTCCAAGTTCACAGCCAATGTAGGAATTCAGATAGTGGGAGACGACCTGACAGTGACAAACCCCAAGCGCATTGAGCGAGCTGTTGAAGAGAAGGCCTGCAACTGCCTCCTGCTCAAAGTCAACCAGATTGGATCTGTCACGGAGGCCATCCAAGCGTAAGTCCAGCCTGCTGTTCTCAATGTCCTGTGTAAGGGCTGGTGATGAACCACAGCAGAGTGGCATGTTATCCACTGGATGCATAGACTTTTGTCTCTACCAGAGCGTAGGATGCTGAGGGTGGGAGGAGAGGGTGCCTGGATCTCACCCTGTGCAGGTGGTAGTTGTAGGAGTGGTAGCTACTGACTGCATTTCTTGCTCCTTGTAGCTGCAAATTGGCCCAGGAGAATGGCTGGGGTGTGATGGTGAGCCACCGATCTGGGGAGACCGAAGACACCTTCATTGCTGATCTGGTTGTAGGACTGTGCACTGGGCAGGTAGGTGAGACCCAGGCATGCACAGGCCTGGGGGAAAGCGAAGGGGCATGAAGACAGAATCCCCTGCCCCACCATGGGAAACTGGTGCAAGTTGCAACAGTGTCTTACGGTGTTTATTTTGGGGAATGCTTTACAGATAAAGACGGGTGCTCCCTGCAGGTCTGAACGCCTGGCTAAATACAACCAGCTCATGAGGTAAGAAGGTCCAGGGATGGGAACACAGAAGAGAGAATGGGAGAGTGACCAACTGGGGTGGGAGAAGATGAAAACCCAAGAGTAGATGGGGCTTGTGGGAGAAAGCCAGAAGACAAGGTGCAGAAATGACAGTAGGATCCCAGAGGGATCTCTGGAGCAGGCTCCTTCCCTCATCCTTGGCATCAGGATGCAGTCCCACAGATGCAGCAGCTGGCAGGAGCTGAGCTCCTCCAGCCCGAGTCAGCTTCCTGGCCAAGGCACTGCCTCTCCGCCACCCTGGTGCCTCCGATGCTCCCTCACAGCAAGGGCCTGACGTGTGCTGTCTCTCTCTCTCTCTCTCCTGCAGGATTGAGGAAGAGCTTGGCGATGAAGCACGCTTTGCTGGACACAACTTTCGCAACCCAAGCGTTCTTTGAACATTGTCCCCAGGGCACAGCCACCCTGCTGCTCTTTCCCACCTCACAGACTCTGAAGTCCCCTTCCCTCCACTGCTCCCTTTTTTGCTCTTTCTCCCCACTCCACCACCCAGTTCCCTCTCACCTCAAACTCCTTTGAGTTCAGGTGTCCCCGGCTAGATGTACCCAGGTGAAGGATGAGAGAGAGGCCTACACCCTGTCCCTTGCTTTGGGGTCATAAGCATTTCTGGATCTAGGCATCGTGTGTCTTTTGGGTTTTTTCGTGCAGGGCCGCGTCTGAGCCACTCTGTTCACGTGTTAGACTACGGGAGCATGCTGCCCAGTGTGTTTCCCTTGTACGCCAAAGCATGTGCAGTGAACATAACGTGCGTCAGCTGGCGTGTTTGGACAAGTGTCGCACCTGTAGCTGTGTTCAGATGAGCGTCACCAGTGGCTCGCTCTCGTTGTGCATGTGTGTAGGTGTACGCGTACTGGCCTACGGCGTCCTCGTGCCCCAGGCGTGTGTTTGCGCTGAGCCCTGGTGGGACCCGAGTGTCCCCTCCTTCCACCCTGAGTGCTGTGCTGTGTTGAGCTGTGCTTGCCAGCAGCTTAGCGTTGAAGTGCACTGCTGTTCCTCACTGGGTGTGCGTGTGTGTGTGCTGTCAGTCTCTGGGTCAGCACGTAGTACTGTGGGGCGATATATTAAAACACATCCGTAAACAAGCCCATGCTCTCATTTGCTTCTTGTGACCTTTTTCTCTCTGTTCCCTCTTGCACTCCTTCACCCTCTTCTCCTCCCATAATGTCTGCTTCACCTTCTGGACAGCCCATGCTCAGCTGAGCAACAGACAAACTAAAGATCCCCTAAACTCAATTAAAATGTATTTCACACCTGAGTTGGCTGACTTGGCCTGATGTTTCTCTCTACACCCCAGTGTTTGGGAAATGGAGACAACTTGCCATCAAAGCAGGAGAGGCTTATGCAAGAAAGGTAAACAAACCAAACAGAGGGGACTGGCAAGAGAAAGAAAAGTCCCAGGTACCCCCACCTCCTTTCACAGCCTTGTCCCACAGCCAGGCTGCTCTGTTGGCCACCTGGCTGGGGAACAGGGGAACAGGGGAAGGCTGGTGGGAGGGGGGGAATTGCCCCTGCCATTTCCAAACCATGTCGCATGAACATCTGCTGCGCAGGGGTTTCAGTTGTCCCCTCCACTGATGTAAAGACCTCAGGGTGGGCCACGGGCCAGCTGCCTGCTGGATTCAAGCGATGGTAAACTGGAACTGTAAGTCTTTGGGAGAGAAAAAGCTGATCCTCCTCCCCACAAAGGGGCTTGCAGAGCAGTGAATGGAGGGGTAGGTGGGATGTCAGTCTCTCCCAGCTCCATCTTGGTTCACAGGGAAACACAGCAGTACTTGTGGAAAGTAGTCCCCTGAGTGGTGCCCCAGCAGGCTGAGTGCCAGCAAAGCCCAGCGCCTGCTCAACAGTGTTATTCTGGATGGACTCCAATGGAGGCGGGAGGCTGGGCGGTGCTACTGTGAGAAATCCAACCCAAGCTCTGATGGAGAATAAACGATAAAACCACCTTGTCCGCTGTTATCACTTCATGTCAGTAGCCCCTCTGTGTACTCGGCCACATTCAGGTCCTGCGAGCCTTCTGCCCCACTTCACTACAGAAATTTTCCAGACCCTCGCTCAAGCCACATCACCTTGTCTGTCACAACGAGCAAGGGCAAGGGTGAAGACAGAGGTTGCTCAGCAAGTCCCAAGCCCCCTTGACTGTGTCCTGATGCAGACTTTAAAATCATAGAATCCTAGAATCACAGAGTGGTTCGGGTCAGAAGGGACCTTAAAGATCACCCAGTTCCCACATTCCTGGCTTGGGCAGGGACACCCCCCCACTAGACCAGGTCGTTCAAAGCGCCATCCAACCCCGCCTTGAACACTTCCAGGGAGGGGGCATCAAAATACAACACTTTAAAACACTGGCATTTCACTGCTGATCCTTTACTAACCAGCACAGATAACGGAGTAAGTTCAAGAAGGGAAGACAAAAGGCTATGGCACACATGCCCAGAACAGAAAAGAGGGAGGGAGAATGTGAGGGTAGAGACAGGATTGGTTTCTAGGGGATCACTAGTGAATACAGAACAAATCTCACTGGTAATGGACAGCTTGTGTCTCAGAAGCAGGCCATCCCTCGCCTGTCTCTGTGAAGCCTCCCCCCAGCTCTGCCTCTCCGGTAGCTGCAGGGTAAAACTCACCCCAAACTCAAAGGCTGCCCCTAAAAGCCAGCATATCCAGCTCCACGCCTCACATCCACGGGTGAACAAACCCGTGCAAACCCCAGAGATGCTGGGAGGCCCGTGGAGGCGGCTGCTGGTTGCAAGGAGGATCAACAACAAAGCAGGGGGTGCAGAAGGGGACGGCGGGGTGCACAGTGTCCCTGCAGCAGTCCCCCCCAGAGGGTTCGTGCACAGCAGTGCGGGATTTGTGGAGGGAAGTGCGATCTGTGCCTGCGTAAGAGCAGGCTGTTTCTCCCAATTGCACACCTAGCTGCCATTTTCCTTTGTTTTAGGTGCTGGGGTTTTGCAAACAGTGTGGCTATCGCTGAGCAAGCAGGGTGGATTTTTGGAAATAAAGTTTCTTAGATCTCCTATTCCCAAGAGTGTCTGCCCCCTCCCTTCCCATTTGTCTTTTTTGTGCAAGGAATTAAATGAAGTACCCAGGGTAGTCTGCGTTACTCATTTAAATGCAGCAACGCTGTAACAGCAGGGAACCGGTATATACGTCCCCACATTGTGGGAAGAATTTGTTAGGGAAGAGATCGCCAGTGAGGTATTGCCATGTCCCCGTGTCAGAGAAGACGTGTAAAAGCAATGAGGTGACGAGAATGTATTGTGCTGTCGCAGTGCTTGGTGCCTTTTCTAAAGCAAAATATTTTGTCATTGATGGCACAATGTATACGAGGAATATATGACCCTGGCGTGTTTACTTGGGTCACTGCAAATATTTATCTTTAGCCAATGCGTCACAAGACATATGCTGCTTTCTCTTTGCCTCAGTGGCAGAGATTTGTAAATAGTTTCTTCCTGATAGAAATGTCCAAACATTTTGCTATTCCCATACGTGAGGACTCCTGTTGTCTAAGCCGTCTCCATCAGATTGCTGTTGCTACAACGTGCATTCCATCAGAGCAGGAGGAACAGCACAGAGATGGGCTGGAGATGCGACAATACCTGTGAAGGAAAACATTTGTTGGATTAGTTTTCTTTCAATTCTCAAATTCTACTCTGCTTAGATGACATTTTCAGAGCAATGCCTAGCTGTTAAAGGGATACTTTAACACTAGCCCTGCCTCCCCCCAGCCCCCTTCTCCCCAGCCTGCAGTATTGTTCTTTGCTTTCTAAATAGGTGCATGTGCCCATGAAGGAGCTGGAAGGGGAGATGTCGCTGAATTAGGCTGGTTGTAGAGTGCACAGGGAAGTCTTAAAAGATTTCTGCAGTATCTTTTTATCTCTCTCCGGAATGATGGGGTAGTAGTCAACCTTGGGAAACCAACACCTTAAACACAGGAGGGTCTCAGAGACACTCATCTGCTGAACATCTGACAAGAGGTCCAAAAATCTGGGTGCTGAGTAATTTTTAGAAGGTTGATGGTCACCTTCTTTGAATGAAGAGTATTTGGCTCTGATGCTGGAAGGCCAAATGTGGACAGGCTGGACAGGTTGTCAAGAGGATGTCATGAAGCTCGCTCTCTGGGCAAAGAGCAGCTTCACAGAGCACTGCGCATCTCGGTGTCGAAGCAGGTGTAACTGTGTGCCATACCATGTAATGAGGGAGATAAAACCCCTCTGTAAATGATGCAGGTGCCCTAGTTTGGGATAAACTGTGCATCTTGGGGGGTCTCTGCTGGTGCAGTGCACGATTGTTCCATTACCAGTCACTGAGCCATCTCGGCCACAGGGACAGCCATTGTTGGGAGACTGGGGAGACCAGGCAAGGAGGTTTATAACCGTCTCAGTGTTTCGTTACCAACAAACACCAGTTTGCAGGTATTATGTGTGAGAGTTTGAGAGAGGAAGCCAGGAGCAGCCATCCTGGGTGGCCCTGGTGGCTTCTGGCTTGGAGAAGGTCTTTCCCCAGGCCTAGCACAGACCTTGCTTGATTATTCTTTTCATCAAGGAGACTACCACACGCTGTCTGTCTGCACTGTGGAAAAGGGAAATGGGGCTCTGTTGTGGTTTAGCCCTAGTCAGCAATCGAGTCACCACACAGCCGCTCACTCCCTCTCCCCAGGGGATGAGGGAGACAATTGGGAAGAAAAGAAAACTCTAGGCTGAGTTTACTAGGATAGAAAAAGAAAATATAATAATATATAAATTATTATTATTAATAATAGGAATAACAATAGGAATAATAATCTAAAAAAGAAAAAAAATATGCACAGTTTCTCACCACCCAACAACCTGATGACCGATACAGCCTGTCCTGAGCAGCAAGCATGGAATGAAAAAAAAAAAAAACTGCAAACAATCCTGGAAAAATTCTGAACAGTAAGAGAAAAGTGAGAGCTCACCGGCCCACTGCCACTTAAATCCTGAGCGTGACATTTATGGCATGGAATACTCTCTTTAGCCAGTTTGGGTCAACAGTTCTGGCTATATCCCTTCCAGCTTCCTGCAGCTGCACCTTAGCGAAACTTGGGAAGACAGACCTTGGTCTCTTTAGGAACAACTCATAACATCAACATTCTTCGCATCCAAAACCCAAAACACAGCTACTGAGAGGAAAATTAACTCCATCCCAGCTGAAACCAGGACAGGCTCTGTGTCTTTTCAGAGTTTCATAGGAAGGCTGAGATGGGAAGGGATGTCTGGAGATCTCCACTCAACCCCTGCTCACAGCAGATCTAGCCCCAGGCCCCGATGAGGTTGCTCAGGACCTTGGCCAGATGGTACCCGAGCATCTTCAAGAATGCAGATTCCCCAGCCCCTCCAGGCACCTGTGCCAGGGCTGAACCACCCTCAGGGAGGAGGTTTTCCCTTTATCAAGTCAGAAATGCCCTTGTTGCAAATTTTGTAACCATTTCACTGCGCGTCTGTTAGAAGAGCTTGTCTCTGACTTCTCTATACCCCTCACCTCCCCCCCAAAAAATAGCTGAAGAGAGTAATTAGTTCCCCCCTAACCTTTGTCACCCTGGAGAGACCTCACGAGGTGGCGTGACTCATCTCCCTGCTCCAAGGGAGGACTGGCTGCACCCCAGACAAGCTTGGTATCTGCTTGCCACAGACCCAGAAAAGGTCCTGACCCAGCTGCACTTGTCTTCAGTCATTGGTCATTTTTCATTCCTTTGGCCAAAATCCTGAAGCCATTAGCTGAGATGCCGCTTTTCATCCACAGGTAAGCCCTCAGAAGTCTGGATTACACAAATGCAAGTTCTTACCCTGCCCCTCCTGTTCCTGCTTCTCTTGTGAACCACTGCTGATATCTTTTCATAAAGTAAGACCACAGAAGACAGACCGGCTTCGGCTGGCTTCTTGAAATAATACTAAACCTAGTAAGATTTTCATAAGGCATTGGTGTGTCTGCCTCTTTTCATATGTCAATAATAAATGACACTAAAATATTGATAACAAATATAACATTTGTTTAAATCATTTTTTTTTTTAACTCAAGCAGCTAACCTGATTATGGGAGATGATGACACAAAAACCATTTGGGGCTTGACTTTGTGGTTCAATAAACTTGGTGTCACACCTTAATGATCCAGAAGACCCTGGGACTGAAGCAATACCAACCACTGTAGCTTTTGCAGAGGCTTTCCCCAAATCACAGACCTTAGGGATTGGGATATTTTGTTTAACACCCAGAAAACATGGATTTTGAGAAGATTTTTCCTCCTTCATCCATCATCACTTTGGCCTCTAAGGGTCACACTCATTATGAGCTCAGGACGCCAGGATGTCAGCTCCTCTGATAACAGTTTGAAGCAGCTGTGAGAACTGTGAACACAGCTACCTCAACAGCAATAATAATGATAATAATAATAATAAAAATAATCATAATCTTTCTTGTTTTCTGGGGCTCAGCTTTGTGAGACACTTTGTGAAGCAGATGCTGCTTACCTCTGTGCTTGTGATCAACAGGGTGTTCCCTTTGGCACAGCACCTCTGCAAAATAATAGCCTGAAATATTTCGGACTGAGCACCCAAAATCAGTGGGCAGCTTCGCAAAGGTTAGGTAGAGCTTCCTCACGCCCTGGCTCCACGGGGATTTTTTCTGGAAACCAGAAAGTCCCGGGGAACAGCAGCAGCCTGGGATTACTGCTGGCGGGGCGGGGGCTGTTGGCAAGGGTCCAGACCAAGCGGTAGGTTGGGGAGAAGGGTGGATGGAAGAGTGAAGGAAGGCTGGGGACACGAGGTGCACTCGCGTCGTGCAATGGGGTGCTGGGTGCCAGCGGGGCTGGCTGGGGGACTTGAGGCACCAAGAGTAACGCTGCATCCAGGATCAATCAGGAAGCCCCAAAATGGCGCTGTACCCCACCCCGGGGAGAGGGTGTGGACAAACGCCTTGGGAGCCATTGGCTTATAAGGGTGTTGCGGGGACATTGTTATTAATGTTTTCAAAGTGTTCGGGTGATTAGCACTACAGGAAAAGCCACGAGGAGATGAATACATCTGTATTCAGTGCCGACTCTGGATTCCGTTCAGTAAATAGCGCTCGGAGCCATGTAACGGACAATAAGATCTATTGAATAAAAACCCGCGGAGGGAGCACCATGCAGTCCTGCGGGGAAATACTTCGTGATCATCCCGAGAGGCTATCACAGTGCAATACAGGGACTCGCCCACACGCACATGAAGTCTCTCTGATTTAAACACGCAGACAGACATGCCCACGTCCCCGCGGCGCAGCCCGGCTTTTGCTCATGCGGCCGGCCATCGTTTTGACATCCACAACGGTCAGTCAAGGCAACCTCTGGCCACCGGTAGCTTCTCCCTGGCCCGCGCCCTGGGAGCAGGCGGTAGCAGCGGCTGTATTTGGAGGAGACCCGTCGCCGACTTCCCGCTGACAAACCCAGCAGGCTCCCCCTTCCCCCAGTGTCGGCCTTCGACGGCAGCTTTTCCCAAACGGCCTCGGCGGGGCTGAGCTCTGCCAGCGCGGGGAGGCGACGGCGGCCGCCGGCCCGGTTTGCCAAGCACGCGGGGGAGGGCGTTGACACGTTTTGAACGTTGGGGTGAAGCCGCGCTCCCCCGCAGCCCACGGCCGCC
>WHYT01014457.1:123553-143687 GCA_009806455.1 Tetrax tetrax | reverse complement strand
CCGTTCTGGAAGGAACGGATAACAATGCTGGGAGTGGAGGTGGGGGGAAATGGGACACCAGCCGTCACCCTGCTGGACCCCAAAGCCGCCCCCCTCGCGCTTCGTGGAGCCTCGTATTGTCCCCGCTTCCCCAGGTGCGGCCGGGGGGCCGGCAGGAACGTTTGGAAATTATGTCTCCATCCCGGGGAATCGGGGCAACGAGGAGTGTGTTTGCTCCATCGGCAGGCACGGGTGGGATTCGGGCCCTCTCGGCGCGGGGTCCCGCTGCCCAACCCCCCCGGCCCCCAACTTGGGTGCTTGGGGAGCAGGGGGGCGGGCAAGGCCCGGGCGGTTGGGCGGCATCAGGATGGTGTTGGCATGGCCTTGGAGGCGGCCAAGCCCCCTCAGGGTGCTGGGCTGGTTGTCCGATTGCTATTTGGGGTATTTTTTTGTCGTTTGTTTTTTTTTTTTGTTTTTTGTTTTTTTGGGTTTTTTTTTGAAAGTGGCATCTGTGTTTCCCACGCTGTCCTTCTGGCTTTGCCATCGAGGCAGTGGCGGCTCTGCCCCGCTGGGTTCTTGCAGGCTGCTGGCCTGGGCTGTTGTCACCGGGCGAATTGCCGGCTGTATTTTGCCGAGTGGCCGCTGTGCTGCTGAAGTGGCAGCCATTTGGTCACCGTGGCATTACTTTACAGACTTGCCTTTGCTCACCATCAAGTTCGGCCTTGATAGCTATTGTACATTCCTGAAGTTGCTTTCGGGGCGGGCAGTGTCTCTTCTTTGCATTTGTCTCAGTGCTCTGGCTGCCTTGACTTCTGCAGCCAGTTACTTAGTTGCCAGGATGGCTACTGTAAGAATTTCTATGGCTTTTGTCTGCCGGGTCTGTTTTGCAGCGCTGTGGTTCTCAGGGAGCAGCATGTCCTTACTGAGCTAGACGCTTGAATCTGCTTTCCTTGTCACCGATTGTATTGGGCGGATTGTGTGGGAACCGTGATGCTTTCCAGCGATGAAAAAGTGAGGAGAAAGTAGTGGGCCATTATCCTGAGGTGTATAAGCAGGAGAGCAGAGGAGGAGGGGTTGGAAGTGCCATTCTTTTTGTGTCCACCTGAATGGTGGAGCATGGTTATGCACCCTGTGGGTATGCTCATGCCTAAAGCTTCGGAGTTCAGCCCTGACTTCTCACCAGAATCGATGTATTCATGTGCCAGCCAAGTCCGCGCCTGGTTACCTCAGTTCTGTAACCCAGATCCTGCAGTTGTTTGAGTTGAAAGCTGGTCCCTCCTTTCTTCTAAGCCCAAAGGGTATTGTGCGTCACTGCTGTGCTGCACATGCCTCCCTGAGGGGCTGGAGCTCCAAGATCGTGGCCCATGGATGGGACACTTGTAAATGCGAATAGTCAAATTTTTTGTTGAATGAATTTCGTTCTTTTCTTCCCTATTTCTTGGCCAAGTGGTTATTTTTACGTTTTTTTGTCAGTGACTGCGCAACCAATCGTTTCTGTGTTTCCCTAGCTTCTTGGGAATGAGCTGATCTGTCAAATCAGGGTTTTCCAGCTGTGGTTTGTGATGGAGCTTTTCAGGTATGGCCATTAAGAAGTGAACCTATAGTACCATGGTTTGTGCTGGAAATGATAAAAAGCCTCCAAACATTTGAAAATTAAATGTGCAGTGAATCCTAATGAAGAAGATTAACAGGTTTAACCTGCTACGATGGCCTGCCTTTACCTCTCTTTGTATGCATTTACCTCCTTCTCCAGATTTTGTACCCCTTGGATACCTCTGAAAGGTTCTGACATTCTCACCTTTAGGTTTTTCTGTGCAAGGAATTACAATCAGGTTTCTTGTGAGCATACTTGTATTCCAGAATAATACTGGGCGTGCAAGGAACTATGATTCTGTAGCATAGCAGGATCACTATACTAAAAGCAACCCGATTTGTATTTTTCTTCAAGAGGAGGAGCCTTTATTTGGAAATGAAATGAATCAGGCAGTTTTTGTTCTTCTCAAAGTTCAGCCTCTATCACTCCTTATATACCTTCCTGATTCCTCTTGGAGCTCCCCTATGTTCGTCAGCATTTTTCTAGGGGGGTGGATTTGAGGGTAACAGTCACCATGGAATATAGAGCTGTGTAGGGAAGGATTATTAATTTACCAGAGCTGATATATAATACCTTTGCAAATGCAGTCTCTGAAATTGGTCTGACCCTCTATTCAACTGTGCCCCTCCTTAGATTTCTACCCAAATGTTCACCCAGTCTTGTATTTTTCCTCTTTGGGTGTCTACTATTTCTTCTGAGAACCTGGTTTCCTCTTCTGTCAGGCTGTATCTTCCCTGGTTATGTTTTTTTTTCTTATTCCTGTTCTCTTTTGGACCAAAAACATTCTTCCTGCCAGTGGATTTTCTGATCTCTTTCTTCCTCCAGTGGGAGATGCCATGGAAGTATGAAGTATATTTCCTGCATTTATCACTTCATCTCTTCCATGTGTACTTCTTGAGGACTGTTCCTATTCCTAGTGAAGTACAGAATAGTAATGCTTTGCAGATTTCTTAAAAGCCAAAGGAGAAGGCAACACAAGTTCTGAGTGTATTTAAAAGTGGAGGCATCTCTGAAAAAGTCATGCTCGTAACCAGGTGAGCTACACTTTGTATTCTCTGCAGAATTAATTCATTTGTTCACTGCCTAGGTCTGGTCACAGTGGATGGTTTAACACAAACATGAGATGCTCCATCTCAGTGCCTTGCCCGAGTTACTGAAGCTACAGCGATGCTCAAGATGTGTGGCCAGGTTGGCCAGGTACATGTCCCATTGCTTTTTGTGTCACACTGAGCTGAACACCAGAGGATCTTTCTGCCCTCCCAGTCATGTGGTGGGCAGTTGTGGGCCCACAAACCATGTCTTTAGCGAGGCGTTCATGGAGAATGATGAGACAGAAGGGGATGTTTCCAGCTCAGGTGGTTTGAGCTTCACCTCTAGCTTTGGCTGGCTGGCTGACCAGGGCTTCAAGCTTTTGGGGGTGGGGATTTGGCATATGTTAAAAGTTTAACACGAGTCAGCTTTGTGAGGAAGCAATCCCTTCAGAAGCATTGCCTTCCTTCCAGTTCTGATAGTGCTCCTCCAGAAGTCTCTCGACGGTCTGTTTTCTGTGTTTGTTGTGGCAGCAGACACTGATTTGTTATTGTTTCCTGTAAAAATATCAATGTTTGATTGATTGTTGTGGCAGTATTTTCACCTACAAACCAAAGGGTAACTGCAATATCTTCTCTGAGCAATTTTAGCCAATGATGGTCTGTCTGGGCTTTGCTGAACAAGAGTAGCTGGTTGCTTTCAATCTTCCTTCATGTCTCCTGCCCCGGTGACATTGTTCATCATAGATCAATTTAGCTGGAAAATTTTAGTCTTGTACTTACTTGCCTTACAAGGCACTTGGTGATACCCTGTTTCTTCCACAAGCTCTCTCTGCATTATCGATCACTTAAGTGAAGGTGGCATTTGAGCAACCTTTGTTTCTTTGGATAGTGGATTGGATATACTCTGTGTGTGTGTATATACATCACAATATATAAAAAATAGTCTGTATAACATAGTATACTATATCTTATATAATACATAATGTTATATCTTATATTAAATTTTCTATTGGTATATATAGCGTAGTGTATTGGATATAAAGTGTATCTATAGCGTAGTATTTTGGATATATTACTGCTTTTCTTTCGGGCAGTGCAAAAGATAAAGCTTTTTTCCTCAGAATTATTCAGAGTTTGCTGGACACAGAGAGTCCACTCTCTATGAAAAGTGGTTTATCCAGTCATGATTGTCCATCAAGCCTTCCTCATATGTTGATAGACAGTTGATTTCAAAGTACATTTTCACCCAGAGCTAGACCCCATCACCTCTTGGCCAACCTCTCTATGACTGCTGATGACTTTAGCATTGAAAAACCCATTCTGATCAACTGGCTGGTCTTCTCCCCTGCACAGCACATGGCAAGGAATGTCACCTGGAGGTCTTTGTGGAAAATATTAGAGTATTTATTTCAGAAAAAATGAAAAAAAAAAAGCCCTTAAAGATTTCCAGAGATGCACTAGATCAAATTGAGTTTTT
The DNA here is from genome assembly GCA_009806455.1 of Tetrax tetrax. Lineage (NCBI taxonomy): Eukaryota > Metazoa > Chordata > Aves > Otidiformes > Otididae > Tetrax > Tetrax tetrax. Next base: position 139,606 of record WHYT01014457.1, on the reverse strand, counting down.
CAAGTGATTGATTTTGCACAATTTCTATGTCTATCTACGGATAGATGCATTGAGTCTGGGGTCTTTGTCTTGTAGGTTAAAGAGCCCTCTGCTGTCAGAAATCTCTCTTTGTAGTATTCGTAGGCCATCCTCAAGTCTCCTTTTAATCTTTTCTGTGATGAGCTAAATATATTGAGCTTCTTAAGACTCTTAGTGTAAGAGGGAAGAGCTATCAGACTTTTCTTGTTCTTTTTTTTGGAAGTTTTCAATTTCTCAGCATCCTTTTTTTGGAGTACACAGGTGAAAACTGCACACACTACGCCTGTAATGGTCCCACCAATCCTGTATATAGTAGGGTAAAAATAATCTCTCTATTCCTGCTCCTGAAGAGTATTCCTCCCTTTATGCACCGGTGGGTTTCATTCATTTAGGAATAGCCCCTTTACAAGTCTCCTGCTGGGAACTCATCTTCTGTTTGCTATCAGCCATTAATTATAAAGCCTTTTGTTAGCTTCTGTGTATCCTTGGGTCTTCATCCTTGACAGCATTCTACATTTTTCTGTTCTTGATGTAAAAATCTTTCGTAACTAAAATGCTTGTCTTTCTGTGTGACCCCATTGCAGCAGTAAAACCAACTGGTCTGTGCCAGAGTTTTCGTTTCATCATTTACCATCTCACCTGCCTCAGCACCACCTGCAAACTGTACCCATGTTTCTGCAAACTTTCACCAGCTACTGATCATATTCCATGATGGGCCATTGTTGCCTCTCAGCACCAAGCTTTGGGGAATTTGCTTTTTGACAGTGGATCCACGCGTCAGGTCTTTTTGCTGGGACAGGTCATGCTTGTGCCATAGCTGTGTACCAGGCTTCAGCCCGCAGGTTGTCACACGCTGCTTTACGGAGATTACCCATGGCATTAAAAATATGTCGGGCAGTGGTTTTGCTTGCCATCATGCCTTTTCTCCTGGCAGTCCAGTCTGAACCTAATTTGGGCTCAGTATCTGGGCTCAGGTGCCCACTTGAGACATGGAGACCTGTGTCTGTGGTCCATAGGGTAGGTTATGTATCTGTACGTGGTAGCACTTTGGCATGAATTGCTTGCTTCAAATTCTCTTGAGACTGGGGAGAATTTTGGATACTTGTGGCTTTTAGTCCTTCATTGTATCATGACCAGGAAGACCTTGATTTAGCCACAAACGTAATGTTTTCTGATTTCATAAAATCATAATAACTAAAATCGTACTTCACCATGAACTTCCTCCCAAGGGTGCTTCAGCACTGGCACAGTTTCCCAGAGAGGCTGGGGACACTGTTCTCTGAGGTGTTCGTGACAACCTCCTCTAGCTTTGCAGTTTACTATGAACAGGGGGTTTGAGTGGAGACCTCCAGCGATCTCTTCCCATGTAAATCTTCCTGGATGCACCATTGGGTTTCCCTTCCCCAGCTCCACAGGTGAGAGCAGGATCATCCCACTTGGCGAGTTCTGTAGACCAAGGAAAAGCGGCGAGATTCCAAGCAAGGGAGGGGCTCAAAGCTTGTCAGTGTCCCAGGTCTGCTGTACGATTTGTCCCGTGCCCATCTCCCTGGCCTCATTTCACTCCTTTCCTTCTGAATCTGTCTGCCCACCTTCATCCTGTTGAGGCACTTGCCCTTTGCACACATGGCTCGTGTGTTGGCTTTGCTGTCAGTCATGAATCCCTAGAAACAGAGAATCAAAAGGATGTCCCTTGGGTCACTGGCTGCAAAGTCTTTTGGGTACCATGCCACCTACTTTCTTTTGCAAACATAGTCAATTCTGACTTAATAATAATTATTTTCTTTTGCCCCTGTTATGCTTCAGGGAATGCTGTTCCACAGCTTCACCATATGGCCAAGCATCTTCTCATTTCCATCTTAAAATTGTTGGTGGCCTTATTATACCCGTTTGTTCTTATACCACCCTTCTCCCTTAGCTGAAATACCCATTCTGACTTCTTTGTGTTCAATTTCTCGTGTTTTACAGACAGCAATCACATCACCTCAGCTTTTATTTTGTGAGGTTGAAAGAAGTAAAGTCTTTGTAGGTCTTGCACATAACAGATAGACTTTTTGTGTCCCTCAGCATTCTGGAAACTGCTTTCTGCACCTTCTGCAATCCACTTTGATCTTTCCTGATGTTGGGTAACTGAAGTGCTACATGGTCTACCAGAGGATTCCTGACAAGTGCAATGTCCAGTGGCATGAATAGCTTTTCTCATTGCTTGGTAATTCCTTGCCTGATGCCTTTGAAATAACAATCTTGCCCACAGCTGTCCTGTGATGAGAAAATGCCTCTCAGCACTCCCTACTGATGACCAGAAGTTCTCAGGGTAGATGTGCTTGTCAGTTCTCTTCAGTGTATCTCTCAGTGCTTTGTATCGTTGAACTTGCTAAAAACATGCCAATGACCCAACTAGGTCCATCTAGTCCAGAATATGCCGCTCCAGCAGTGGTCGCTACCAAATCCCTAGGGAAGAGGGTAAGTTAAGGCAAGCTTACATGCTGTTTTCCTCTGATACTCCTGCAGCTTCCAGCTGTTTTCAGCAGTGGGACTGCCACAGCTGGATGTGGTTTCTAGCTATTCAGAAAGCACCAGTTATTCTCTCTTGCGTAAAACTCTCCAGTCTCTTGTCAAATCTGAGCAAACTTCTAGCACCTATAGTGTCCTTTGACTGGAAATTCTACAGCCACCCACCTCAAGAAGAACTATTTCTTTTTGTTGGTTTTGAACTTGCTTCTTTGTAGTGTTATTTGATGGTCCTCAGTTATTGTATTGGAAAAGATACAGAAAAATTATTTCCTACTCAACCTCTACTTTTCATATATGGTTTTACAGTCCTTGATCACATCCTCACTTAATAACTGCTCTTCTGGACAGAGATGTCTAACCCACTCAGTCATGGCTCCTTATTGCCCCTTCTAGTTCCTGTGGAAGGAGCAGAACTGCACACACATTTCAAAATGTAGGAAAATAATGTGTTTGTGCAAGGGCACAATGACATTCTCTGTTTTGCTTTCAGTTCCTTTCTCAGGAATTTCTAGCATATGGTTCACTTTCTTGATGGCTGCCGACTGCCAAGGTGACATTTTCATGAATCTACCTCTCGTATCCCAAGGATATCGCTCTTGAGTGGCACCAGTCAGCTCAGAGTCCATCATATTATATGTGGAGATAGAGTTGTGTTTTCTCTGTGTGCATTGCTTTGTAGTTATTTAGATGGCAGTTCACGTGCCATTTAATTGCCTAGTTACTCCTCTTCGAAAGTCCTTTTACAGTTCTTCTCAGTTAGTTCTCATCCTCCTTATTACCCTTATAATTTACTTCTGTCAGCCACATTGGCTTCCCTTTGCCCTTTTTCTATATCCATCCTAGTTGTGCTTCTTTAGTCTTTTATTCTCTTAAGTTCTCTCTTAAATTGTGATCATCTGTGATACTGACAGTGTCTCCTTACTTAATGCTATTGGGAGATAGGATATTGATCCTTGTGAGGACCCAGTAATCTGCTACTTGCAGCACTTCATTCAAATCAATCTGCAGAGTTTGGTCCTTCTAGCTACTGATCTTCTGTCTGGTTCTTCTCTACACTCGGACTAGTTTGCCTGGGACTGAGGCACCCTGGCTTTGGATTCAGTTTCTGGTTTTCTGTATTCTTACATACGTCCTGCAGCTGCAAAGTTACCAGCAGTCTTCCCCAGGAAAGACTTGCAGCAGAAGTCTGGAACCACGATGGGTTGACAGGTAGATAATTTCCATGTATCAACAATGAGGAGCTATGTTACGTCAGGTCACAGTCACAAGTTGCAACAAGGAAATTATGACTGGTAATGGACGTTTCCACGCTGGAATGGGTGTCCCAGGTCAGCTGGGGAAGTTTCAGTCTTCGAGATGTTCAGGACCTGCCTGGACAAGGCCCTGAGCAACCCCATCTAGATATGGGGTCCAGCCCAGCTGTGAGCAGGAATATAGAGCAGAGATCTGCAGGTGTCCCTTCCAACCAGTGTCTTCCTTTGAGTCTCCGATGTGTGTGATGTGTCCTTCCTCTGCACCACACGTCCATAAGCCTCCATCGCACTCACAGCGGGAAGAGGCTGGTGTGTTGTGTTTTGTGATCCTCCACTGGGCTCTGCCAGCCTGTGTCTCCAAGAGATCCGGAGGCCCTCCTCTGGGGAGACTGAATGATTCTTCTGAGATTTTTAAGTGAATCTGTTACATACTTACAGTTGTTTTAGTGTGCCCTCAGGAATCGTTTTACGATTAAAGTAACCTTCTGTAGTACATCTATCCTTCGTTTAGTGAATCAAACTTTATTTTCAGTTGCTTCTGCAAAAATTAATATCTTCTTCTATGCTATAAATTAAGCTATTGTTAAATGCGTTAATGTTTTTATTATTTATAACCTTGCTTTAGCTCTAGTTGTTTTTATTTCACTCTGCTCATCAGAAAATATTTTTTTTTTTTCAGATGTGTTTGTTCATTGAATGTAGGGTCCAGAATTACAGCTTTCATACTGAAAATAACATTCTTACTCCTCATGGTTGTGCAGCATTAAGAAAACAAAACATTAATATAGACTTAATAAAATGTAAACTGGCTTTATCTCCTAAGACTGCCAGCACTCTGCAAGTTTATTTTTAGTACTCTCATTTGGCACCGTTTCCTGAAATGTGAGCATTTTAATTTTTATGTATTATTTTGCTGGGGAGGAGGAGCACCTAGGTAGCCTGACAAGTGAATTCATCAACAAGTACTGTTGACAGGTAAGTCAACAAGTACATATAAGAAAAGAATTAAAGCTGTTTGCTCAGGTTGAGTCCCTATTTTGCATGGAAGGTATTATTTTAGGCATAGAATCACAGAATGGTTTGGTTGGAAGTGACCTTTAAACCTTATCCAGCCCCTCTGCCATAAGCAGAGACCTCTTTCACCAGATTAGATTGCTCAAAGCCCCATCCAACCTGACCTTGAACACTTTCAGGGATGTGGCATCCACAGCTACTCTGGATAACCTGCTGCGGTGTCTCACCACCCTCATTGTAACAAAATTCTTCTTTATGTCCAATCTAAACCTGTCCTCTTTCAGTTTAAAACCATTGCTCCTTGTGCTGTCACTACAGGTTCTGATAAAAAGTGTCTCTCCATCTTTCCTGTAGGCCTCCTTTGAGTATTGAAAGGCCACAGTAAGATCTCCCTGGAGCCTTCTCTTCTCCAGGCTGAGGAACCCCAGCTCTCAGATTTTCTTCATAGCAGAAGTGTTCCTCTGACCATTTTTCGTGGCCTTCCTCTGGACCTGCTCTAACAAGTCAACATCTGTCTTGTATTGGGAACTCCAGAGCTGGACACAGTATTATAAGTGGGATCTCACCAGAGTGGAGTAGAGGGCCAGAATCACCTCCTTGACCTGCTGACCACACTTCTTTTTCTGCCGCCCAGGATGCGGTTGGCTTTCTGGGCTGTAAGTGCATGTTGCCAGCTGATGTCTGGCTTTTCATCCACCAGTACCTCCAAGTCCTTCTCCGCAGGGCTCCTCTCAATCCATTCATTTCCCAGTCTGTACTGATCCTGGTGATTGCCTTGACCCAGGTGCAGGACCTTGCACTTGTTGAACTTCCTGAGGTTTGCACGGGCCCACATCACCAGCCTGTCAAGGTCCCTCTGGATGGCATCCCTCCCCTCCAGTGTGTTAACTGCACCACTCAGCTTGGTGTTGTTGGTGGACTTGCTGCGGGTGCGCTTGATTCCACCACGTATGTCGTTGATGAAAATATGAAATAGTATTGATGCCAGTATGGACTACTGAGGGACACCACTCATTGCTCGTTTCCACTTGGACATTGAGCTGTTGACTGTAACTCTTTGGATGAGGTCATCCATCCAATTCCTTATCCATCAAATGTATATTGCTCTGATTTAGCAGCAAGAATGGTGTCTGAGACCACATCGAAGGCCTTACAGAAGTCTGGGTAGATGACATCTGTAACTCCTCCTTTGTCCACTGATGTGGTCACTCCTTTGTAGAAGTCCACTAGTCAGGCACAATTTCCCTTAGGGAAGACGTGTTGGCTGTCTCTAATCAATTTGCTGCCTTCTATGTTTTGACATGTCTTCCAGGAGGATCTGCTCCATGATCTTACCAGGCACTGAGGTGAGGCTGGGTGGTTGGTAGTTCGCAGGATCATCCTTATTACCCTTTTTAGAAATGGGTGTAATATTCCCTTTTATCCAGTCACTGGAAGCTTCACCTGACTGCCATGACTTTTCAAATATCACGGAGAGTGGTTTGTCAGCTACATCAGCCAATGCCCTCAAGACCCTGGAATGCATCTCATTGGGTTAGATGGACTTGTTTCTGTAGGTTCGGATTCCTTAGGTGGTCCCAAACCTTGTCTTCTCTTACACACATGGGTAGATGTAAATCAAGAGGGTTCATTCAGCTTGTGTATTGAAGTTTGTGTAATTTGCCCTTCAGTACAGGATTAAATTTTTGAAAGTGTACATAAACATTTTATAGTAACCCATTTTATGCAATATTTTGAAGATGGAAGACTCAAATGAAATTCCAGTACTTTGCCAATAGAGAATAAATTAACTTGTAGCAAATTACAAAGATTGGCAGGTGTCACTGTTTTTATACTGAACTTGTGTATTTTGATTTCTGAGCAGTAACAGCAGCTTTCACTTCAGTTGCAGACGGTTGTTTTGTGGTATGTCTGAGGTTTGCCATGTGACGCTGTGCTGCCAAGCTTTCCTAGCTGGGCAGGTCCTGGGTCTTACCGGCTATGTCCACGGCTGCTGGTGGTCGGATGCTCCTCTTGGATGTGCAGTGTTCAGGGGGCTGTGGAGAACAGGGAGGTGTGTGCAGTAGGGGCCCGTGGGAGCAGGGTGAGCAGGTGGAGAAAGCTTTAGCTAACTCTCACTGCCTTCAGCCTGGGCTCATGCATATTTCCATCCCCTGGGATCCTCTGGCTTCACGTTAGTATTGGGGAATGGATGTAGTTAAACCTCATCCACTGGGTAGGCAAGAGTCTTAACTGGAGTATGATTATTTGACTAGGTTTACAGTCTTATTTTTTGGTTTATCCGCCTTCCAGCCTGAGTTCACAGTCTTGCATCCAGCCAGTGTTGTAGTTATTTTGCAGGAGACAGAAAAATGCCTTCCTAACAAAATTCACTGACTAAAAAAATTTTCAAGTCATGGGAATAGTCGCACCCAAGATAATGTTAGCCCCAAGCATTTGTCCACTGCCATCTTGGTATTCAACCGTTTTGGCATCCTAATCCCTTTGCTCACACAATCATTTTCACTTTTATGGTAATGTCATGCCCAAGGTACCTGTCAAACGACTCACAATAAGACTGTGACACGCACCCTGAACCCTGACCTATTCGTTCATTGCTGTCTAACACTGAGCACAGCGCCCTTACCCTTCCTTCCCCACCTTCCTCCGCCATGCTCTGCAGTAAGGCACTAGGGTTCAAGCATGAAGTCAGGCAATTAGCCACTGGGAAATGTGGTACTTCAGGTTGTCTGATTGCAGTACTTTGGATGAAACTCTTTGTTTTCAAGATACTACACGGTTGTTAAACTGGATTACATTTCTGGAAATTTTCCCTTCCTTTTATAAAGGAGGGAAATGGAGGAATTAAAATTGCCTGGGACCATTACTCACTGGGAATTGTGTGTGTATATGTATATGTGTGTGTGTGTGTGTGTGTATGCCAGCTTCTGACTTTCCACCCACAGTGCGTGTCCCCTGACTACACTGTTCCAGTGGGCACTCCTTTCTGAGCAATCTTCACCTGTCAAGAGAGATCCATCAGTTATTGTCCCTTCTCGCTTTCAGGACACTTTCCAGCATCTGCAATGTGTTAGAAAGCAGCTGTGTTGGTTTCATTGCCCTGGTTCTTCCCTCCGGTGCCAACCCATCCCTTTGCAGAAAGGGGAAGAGAAAAACCAGGCTGGGAACACAGAGCTAATGAATTGCAGAGAAGGAGACAAAGTTTAATTCTCACATCTTCTGACTTCTGAGTCCCTGGCTTTGCATGCCACATGGTTTTGATTTCATGTAGGATTTTGCATATAGTTCCTACATTTCAGAAAATTACTTAAGGAATAGTCCCTGTGTGCTTTCAATAGTTCCACACTGAAGAAATCAAGAGGTTTGAAGTTCAGAACATCTATACTTAGACTGAAGGAGGAACTTCACTGACTCCTTACTCTAAACTTATTTTCCATGGACTAGCATCTAGTGGAAGTATAGTAACAAACTAAACAGGCCCCAGCACTGGTACGCAGCAGTGTCTGTCCCATTAGCGTGGCATTCCTTTGCACGGTCTTCAGTCTGTGCCCACAAGCACTCTCCCAGATGATGGCTAAGCGTAGTTTAGGAGTTAGTGTAGGACCATGCCGATTCCCAGTGGCCAGGTTAGATGTGTCTGGCCCCTTTTGGAGGGTAGGAGAAGTTTGCCATCCGAGTGCAAGCTGTGTAATGCAAATCACCTCCAGGACCAGAGAACAAGCATTGTCCTATTTTGTTTAAAAGTACAGATGCTGTCAGATTGCCCATTCTCGCTGCATTTGTGGTCCTGACGGGTAGCAGAGTTTTTAGTTCATTTCTTCTTTGAGACTGAATGATTCAGCCATGCACCTTGACATCTTTGCGTTCAGGGCCTCCAACTGGTATATGGTCTACCAGGCAGTGCCTAGGTCAGGCCTCGGTGGAGCAAGGAGGCTGCGTCAGTGCTATTCCTGTCTACCTCTTCGTCATCACTGGCTAGCTCAAGGTGGGCTCCTGTGTCAGGTACCATCGTCAGGTTCTACCTGCTACGCTTTCCCTCCTGCTGGGACAAGGTCTGAGTCTGCCTGAGATTACTGCAACGTTACAGTCGGAAAAGGTCAGGAGTAGCAGATAATAAAACCAAATAGATTTTCTTTTTTTTTTTTCCCCAAGAGAGGAGTAATACAAAAGAAAAGGGAGAGACCACAGTAACTATTGACAACTGAGTACCAGCAGCTAATCTCCGTGAGAACTGGATCAGGCCTTAAATGCCTGCTAGCTAAAGAAACACTGCTGAAGTAATGGTGGTGTTAGCTCTTTTTCGCAAGTGGCATGGATACTGGGAATCTTCAGGTCTCCCTTCTCCTGCTGCTGGCCCCAGAGAGGACTAGCTGGACCTCAGCTGGCATTTAACCTTTTCAGGCAGATGGAGCCCTGAACTTGGGCTGCCCATCCTGGAGCCTGCGCTGCTGTTGAGCACCAGCCAAAGCGACAAAACCCTTCAGCCCTCGATGGGTTTGGAGGCACCTCCCAGACTTCCCTGTCTCACTGGAAATCACCTCCCTGCTGTTGGGACACGTGCCGGGTTTACCAGTGCAAAGCCACAGGCATTTGCAAGCCTTTGGGGCACGTGACTCATTTGTCATTTACGGTCCCAGCCAGCCAAGCCCTGAGACACCATCCCGGAGAACTTGGTCCTGTCCCTGTTTCCTCTGCTTCTGTTGCCACCTAGGGAACTGCAGTTTCTCAGACCCTCAGTCTAACCTGTAAACACTATCCTAAGCCAAGGACAAACATTTGCCCAACTTTCTAAGAGAGACCAAAGAAGTATACTTCAGTAGGTAAAACCTGGGTGCATCTCATTTGAGATGGACTTGATTCCAGTTTTGCTACCCGTGAAGAGTCGCTCCACACTACAGCCTGGGAAGGAGAGTTTATCTGTGTCCTTTAATAGAAGAGGAACTGGAGCCCATGATCTCGTGGCTGTCTGTACAGAACCCTCCACTTTTGGCAAGGAGAATTACTTGAAGCTGGGGAGGAGGAGGAGCGGGATCCATTTTGGATCCCACGTGGGGGATGCCTGTGGAGAGTATGTTGCTCGCAGGAGACTGCAACAGGGCTTACACGAGAATATGGAGGGGCTTGGGCACTAAGCCAAACCAAGCTGGGCTGTATGAAACGCAAACAGAAAATAGCAATTTGCAACGCCTCGTAACTCAGTCAAACCTGTAAAGGGCTTCCCAGGGCCAGGAAAAGGTTATCCCTTCGACAGCAGCCCTGCCAAACATCTCATTTCCTTTGCAAAGCTATGGAGCCCTAAGAACTCTTCAGAGACATTTACAGGGATCTCCGGTGATAGGAAGGGTTAGGTGTAACTTTGTTCATTGTCAAAGCCCACATTGCAAGCTTTTATTTCACAGATGTTAAAATTAGAAGGTGGTAGTGTGATCCTCTCATCTGGCCTCTGACATAACAGTTGCTGTACTGAGCCTAATAATGTGTGAGTCAATTCTGTTAGATGTTTCAGAAACATCTTCGCCCTCTAAGTGATAGAAACCTCTGCCCCGGTGGTTAATTATGTCTACTGAAATGTTCCTATTTGTTTCTGGCTTTGTTTGGTCCTGCATATCCAGCGGTTGACGAAAGTACAGAGTTGGTACTTCTTTTAAAAAGGGAACTTTCAGTATGTGGTTGGCTGTGTATCGTATCTCTGACTTAACTTCTCTGGAAAGAAGACCATAATTGTCATTGCAGGGTTACTAGAAAGCTGAAGTGAGACCTCTGCGCTGCATGATGATGTTCAGTTCTTTGGTGTGGGAGTTGTGGGTGGCATCCCTGCTAAATGTAAAGAGCAGTGGCATATTGGTGGTGTACTCTTGCTGCTTCTGTGTGTTCAGAGCTGAGCTAAAGCTTGAAGGCTGCCAACATGGTGTGTCTTGAAGTTGAGTTAAATTAGGATCGCCTTACTAGCGATGTTTGTTTCATGTAAGAAATGTTCATTCTAGATGCTTATCTAGAATCGCATCAGTGTAACTGGCTGAATTAGCAACCAAAGGCCAAAGCATGACTGAAATGCAAGGCTGTAAAACACATCTGCTGGTAGGGATTAGGAGAGTGCTCTGCCTCCGTTAGGTCAGTTATAAACCATCTTGAGCTATTTTTCTATTAAAGAAGAGGTCTCGGTTAATGAATTGTTGTGTGTGGGAATTAATGCTGGATGAGTCCCCCGTGGCTTTCATGATGAGGGTCAGATAAAATATTAATGAAATTAAAACAAACAATTCCCTGCTCTTCCCACGTATCTTCCGCATATGCTTCTCTAAGCATTGGTCAGGGAAGATGTGGAGCCCCACAAGAGACAGGCCAGCATCATTACTCCCTTTTCACAGGTAGGGAGGTGGAGGCAGTAGAAAGCAGTGACTCCAGGGACACACAGTCCGGCATCAGGGCTGCACAGGAGGTCCAGGAGTTCTCCTTTTTGGTGCCTTTGCTCTGATCCCAGGTTTCAGCTCCCTTCTCAGAGAAAGGAAAGTGCATCCAGACCAGTCCTGCACTGGTTGGCTGGAAGGCATCTTTCCGAATCTGGGCTGGCCTTTAGGTGTCCCAAATCTCAAGTCTTCTAATACTTGTTCACAAAAATTCCCCATGCTTCCAGATCAGAGAATATAACACAGGAGAGGTGGATCTTCTCTCATGGTGCCTCATCCACAGGACCAATTTCCTTGTCTTGCAGGTTGTCCATACCAGAGGCCGAATTTAGGAGCTCGAATGACAGACTGGGGAAGGACGATGTCTTTTTGGTTATACCTGCACAGTACAGTGCGGTGCAAAAGATCTTGAGCTGAATGGTGCCAAGCAAACCAGCTTCAGGAGCAGCATCCCTGAATCACTTCAGTCCAGTTCCCAGGCTGTCAGTCCAGTTCCCAGGCTAACGCAGTCATGGTGCTTTCATAGTCTGAAATAGAAGCTGCGTGGCCTAACAGGGTGTTAAATCTCTATGGTACTTTTGGACGTAGCACAAAGCTGTACATTTATTCAGAGAGAGCTCAGAAGTCTTCCCACTGCTGCAAAGCATAAGGATGTACTCTGCATCTCTGGCCGTGACAATCACGTGGTACACTGAGAAGCAGTCCGGCGTATGGAGAAGGAGACCTCGGCAGGCACTCCGAACTGAGCGGAGTTGATTCTGTTTGCGTCATGCAAAATCAAAGCTAAATGTGTTTTCTTGCACCTGTTTGTGTACTTTGGACACTGAACAGCCTAAGCAAGACCTGTAAAATTTTCTGCATAACATGCTGGTGTATGTATGCATGTGCACATGCTCTGGAGGGGGCAGGGCTGTACCCGCACCCCTTTAGCAAAGGCCACTGTGGGCTCGTTACGCAGAGCTAGGTAATGACAGCACATGGCCCGTTAAGGGTAGCATAGCTTACTCTACTAACAACAAGTGCAAAGAGGAGCTTACAAAGTCAGAAAAATTGTCATTAGGAACATTTTAAAGCACTTTGACATTATTTTTTTTCCTCTCTCTCTGATGATTAAATAAACAAGGAAATGGAAATACTAAAATGATTTCAGAGGACAATCAACATACTGATAACTATTCCTCCATGCTTCCTCCAAAATATTATTGCTGAGCCCTGACTGCCACACATCAAGTGGGTATCGCGCCTAGAAATTGGAAATCAGAGGGGACAGTGGACAAATCTTTTCCCCTTCTGATGGGGAAGTTTATTGCATGCTTGATAAAGATCCTTGCATCTGTAAATAGTAATTAAGGAAACGGTAATAATTTTGTCACATTTCTATAGCAAACCACAAAAGGATGTCTCACAGCCCACTCACTCTTTCTCTCCTCTCATCTCATTTCAGGATTCACCAGGATCTTATTGCATTGCTGGTTTAAACCCTCCTTCCAGAAGAACTGCTCTTGCCGATCTCTGTCTCCCTGGGAAGAGCCAAAGGGGGGTGCAGAGTGATAAAAATTAATGTTTTCATCAAGCCGGGCCAAGGAGAATGGGGGTCCCACACCCAAAAGAATGAAGACACGACAGAACAAGGACTCAGTACGTGAGATGGGAGAGAGGGGTGGGACCGGGGAGCCAAGCTGGAGCTGTTGGTTGGGATGGAGGCTCACAGCAATGCTGGTGGACATGAGTTTGGCTTAGTGGAGTGGCAGGGCCAGGGGTTTGGGGGCTTTGGGAGACTGAAGACAGGGCAGGAGTGGAGGAAAATGCAAAGCAGGACTGATCCAGTGACCCTTCTCTTAGATGTCAATGCGGAGTGGACGGAAGAAAGAGACTCCAGGGCCCCGAGAGGAGCTCAGGTCACGAGGTCGAGCTTCCCCTGGGGGCGTCAGCACCTCCAGCAGTGATGGCAAAGCTGAGAAATCCCGGCAAGCGACAAAGGTAGTGTAAGCTAGTATGCCAGTGCAGAGTGCCCGAGGACTGCCCAGACTGGGTAGGATCCGTTTGGGGATCTGGGGATGCAGACCAGAAGGGATCTACCGAAGAACCCATGCTGGCTTAGCTCTCTGGAATGGTCTTTTCCCTCATCCTCAGCATCTTGCACTTCCCATCGTCTCTCAAGAACCATTCTTCTGCCTCACTAGCCCTTTTTTAGTGCTAGTTTTTGGCTCAGAGTTGCCCCTGATTTTTGACTCAGTGTTGCCCCTACTATGTCCCAGTGTCCACTGCCCACTGTTTGCCAAGCAATACAGCGCACATGCCATGCCATGGTGGCTGTGTCTCACCTGCTGCAGTCTGTGATGGCCTGGCAGGGTGGGAAGTTTCCCCGTGACCCTCCCACCTCCCTGTTCTCCTTCTCCCCCTTACAGAAAGGCCGAGTGGAGGAATCCTGTACCCCTAAGGGCAGCAAGCAGGGCCGAACAGAAGAGATCTCGGAGAGCGAAGGGGAGGACACGAACGCTCCCAAAAAAACCAAAACCGAGGTGAGTTCTCCTGTGGTTGCTGGCGTGGCCCAGGTTCAGGGCAAAGGAGTCTCTTGTTCCCTACTTGAGCTGCTCACACCCACCTGGTTTGAGGTTCCTGCTGCTTGGGAGCCCTGGCACCTTGGATGTTGCACTGCAGCTCTTCTGTATGCAGAACCTAAATGGCTTTGTCTGCCTGGCCACAAAAAAGCCACCAGGAATGATGACTGAGCAGACGGAAGCTCTCCATCTCTTTCACTTTGTCTGGGAGACCGTTGCGCTCTCGGATCTGGGCACATGCTCTGCCTTTCTCGGCCCAGTGGCGAGAACCTGGCTGCGCTGGTGAGCTGTGGTCACCCTCTTGCTCCGCAGCTGCCTATCAGGTTAGACTCAGCCTCTTTTTCTCCCCCAGAGCAGTCTGAAGTGGAGGTGTTTAGGTCATGGTGGGCTCCGCGTGGTGGTTGTATCACCCCTGTGTGCAAAACCTACTCACTCATATGCTCTGCATAATTGTGGGAATGCTTTTCCAAAATGTTGACAGCACTAGGCTGAATCAGTGATCAGACAGTTGGAGGAAGACTCAGCTCTTGGGTTTCTCAATTCCCTGATGGCCTTTGCGGGGAACTGGTCTTGAAGGCCTGCAAACACAGGGATATTTGTGTGTGTTACGAGATTGTTGTAATTAAACCACTGCAGCTCCACCTATGTAATTTCTCCACGTGGACACTGTTCAGGTCAACAGTGATCTCTTTTCGGTTTAACCTCTCTTGTAAGCCCAGAGGCTGAAGAGTAGCACTTGTCAATTGTCCATGCCAACTGACGTTTTGTTGCCTGAGGCAAGAGGTGGTGGGGAGGAGCAGAAGGTACTCGGGAAGGTAAGGAGTGGGGCAGCCAGAGAGGAAATGCTTGGGACAGGGGGCCAAAGTAAAGCATGTCTTCTCACTGAGGGAGAGCCCTGCAGGGACAAGAAGGACAATTCTGGGTCTGCGGGCTACACTGGGCTGTGCTGGGAGCACTTGGGTGTATGCAGCTCCATGCCACCTGGTGGTAGCATTCGATCATACCCTGGCCAGCAGCCCATCACCAGTGGTGGTGTTGGTGGGACCTTTCATATCTATTCACTCTCAGCCTCACCTGTAACAGTTGCCTGTCCTCCCTCGCTGCCTCTGTACCCGTTGTTACCTCCTCCCCGAGCATGTGGTGCTCATGAAGGACCTGAGAGCACTGAGGTTGCTCCAATGTGGGCAGGAGGACTGGTGGTGTTTATACCTCACCAAGCGATGTCTTCTTCCCTCTGTGGGGTTTTACAATGCTAGGTCTGGCAGAGAAAGGTCAGAAAGCAAGCTCTCTGGGAACTTGAAAACTGTTGTGCGTGGTCTGGGAGATCTCATAACATCTCTCCTTCTTCCTACTTCAGGAGTTGCCCTGTCCTCCATCCCCATCCGATGTTGACAGCCTTGATGGCCACAGCTTCAACGATGAGATGAGCAGTGACCCACGGGACATTGACCAGGATAACAGGAGCACCTCACCCAGCGTCTACAGCCCCGGCAGCGTGGAGAATGACTCCGACTCCTCCTCCGTGCTGTCCCAGGGGCCGTCTCACTCCTACCACCACCCTCCGCTCTTCCCCCAGAGCCCTCCGGTAGCTCCCCCACCTGACAGCCTGTCCCGTCCACCCGAGCCCAGCTTTGGGCTCCCGGGCGAGGTGCACCCCCAGGGACCCCCCGCAGGGAGCTACCACTCCCAGCTGGAGGGCCAGGCCTCCCGCATTTTCCAGGCTCAAGCGCCGCAGACACCTGCTTCCTCCTCCTCCTCCTCCTCTGCTGTTGCTGCCCCTCCTGCTCCCCCTTCCTCCTCCTCCTCCTCTTCTTCCTCTTCCTCCTCCTCCTCAGCCCATGCTCCACTTTACCCTACAGCCAATGTGGTCCAGGTTGGGGCTAAAATTCCCAGTGGAGTTGGGGGTCTCCCAGCACCAGGGGGTCGCGAGCAGACCCTCAGCGCCAAGCACAATCCGCCACCCACCACCCCCATCTCACTGGCGTCGGTGGTCGGGGGGCTTCCTCCTCAAAAGACACCCCCAGCCAACCCTCCAGCTGCCCCCCCGGCTTCGGCCCCTTCCTTCCCCCATGTCTCTGCCAATCTGCCTCCTCCCCCGGCCTTGCGCCCACTCAACAACGCGGTGGCCGCCTCCAGCTCCCCGGGGATGGTGGGGCAGGCCCTGAGCGGCCACCTTCCCTCACCCCATGGGATGGGGCAGGACAAGGCACCGACCCTGGCCCCCTCCCGCTACCCCTATGCCCCCCCACCGCTGCCTCCCTCCAGCTCCTCGGCCCAGTACCCCCAGCC